>OX465116.1:1755311-1955526 GCA_949987565.1 Luidia sarsii
CTCCAACCCCTCCAACCCTGTAGCCACCTATATATCTCCCTCTATAGCACCATTTATCTTGAGGTCGGCGATAATACCACACTTTTCGGTGTTTTCCTTTCTCCCTAGTGCAGTTCCACCCCTCACCAACTTCTCGACATCTTAAAGTCACCCTTCTCTTTCCCTTAGCTCCCCTTCCTCTCTGTTTTCTCATCCTGGGTTTTCTTTTCCACACCCCCCAAAAAACCATCTCACCTCGGGATGTGACGGAGGAATTTCAATCGTTCGGCTCGTATTTCCGTCATTGGCTTTGCGTTCTCTTCCACTCTGCATCTGCCGGGCCCATCCTTGCTGGGTCCCGTACCCCGGTACATTATATTGTCTCTTCGTCTCTCCGTCTGTCCGTCTCTCCGTCTCAGTATGTACGCAACGGGATAGAAAACAAAGCGTGTGGGGAAACAACTGGACGGGACAATGGGCCTGAAAGCGCAGCGCGTGTTTTATATCACCGGCCGTCCTAACAATAGCGTATATAGCTCGCCCTGATCTAATGGCGGGTACTAATTGATGGGGATAAATGGTTCTGGTGCATCCTCCCGGCCCACGGGTGGCCATCTGCCAGTAACTATCGCTCACCAAAATAGGCCTTTCTTAATATTCATGCAAATTGTATGCATCGAACTGAAAGCGAGACTATGGGCGCTAGATTTCCAAGATTAAATTTCCCCAGTGTCGTTTTATCTTTTCTTGATTTATTCTTCAACAAAACCGAACGTTATCTGGGGAACAACGGTAAGGTCCTTAAATTTACCGCCATCTTGGAAATCTAGCGCCCACAGCCTCGTTTGGGGGCTCAATGCATACAATTTGCATACATTTAAAAGAAGGGCCTATGGGAAAGTAAACGACGTCAATCCGTAGAATTAGAAATTAACGATTCAGCATTTACGTATTCGGTCTCTTAACAATATTGTGAAAGCTTACGATGCAACTTTGCATTTGCAGTCCTATGCCAAATCTGTGTCAATATTAAGTAATGATGATTTCAGTTAAGTAATGATGATTTCAGTTAACATCAGTTGCCTGATGAAGGTTAGCAGTTAGCAACCGAAACGTCGCTTCTAGTAACGACACATCGCGTGACTTTGATCACCTTTCTAATTGTCTACACCACCGCGATGAACAACCCTTTCATTTCTATTGATGATAATGATATCAAATTTGAGTAATGATAATCATATAGAGAAGGGTTAGAGACTGCGGCCGACTTCAATGATCCAAAGGGAAATCTGAAAAGAATGCGGATTGCCTGTCGCTAGACCTGGGATCCCAACGGGACCTTCCCATAGCAGCAGCTCACGGCCGATCATTTTTCCACTATGTGTTTACGTCCACAGTCTTTGTGGTTTGTTCGGGGATTTGATTCAGTCATGATTTACTACAGGCCTATGGCACTGAGGAGGCGTGCATGACGTCATGCGTTAACGCCCAAAGGTCGATATCTGATTAAAAAGAAAAATGAAGCTATTTTTTTTTTTAACCGATCAAGGTCCTTCGTCGGTTGATTCTGTGAAAAATGTGAATGATTCTCGCCTGTCAAGTCTCATCAAGGAATTTGGACCCTCCGAAGTGCAATTCTCTTGACTCGAGCTTGAACCTTTAAACGGAAAGCAAAAGAACAAACACAAATTTCGCCATGTTTATGAATGACACTGCAGTACTCGGTGGAGTCACACTGAATGGCCGCTGTATAATGTGAGTCTGTGATCTCAGCTATGGCACTGTCTATGCATTATAGCTTTCCAAACTCTCGCTGGTTCATCCGATAGAGAGGACGAAGCTGCCTCGATATTGGGCGAGAGAGGGGGGGAGGTCATCGGGGCAAAGGATTTCAATGGATTTTGTTTTTTAAAGGTGTCCGCCTGGAAACGAAAAGGAACGAAAAAGCGATCTTGGATGCTGCCCCTTTTAAAAGAAGGTATACCGCATACATGTATCATTCCCAGTGGGAAATTTCGAGATCGTGCCAAAGACTGAGAACCCAAATCTGATTTGATTCCGAAAACTCAGAGGGCCTGTAGCTTCGATCCTAATTTGAAAGTAATACGCACGAATTTGGCAAACTGCTTACTGCCTGAAATGACGAAAATGCAGATTTCTGCCTTTGAGAAAAATCCTGCTATATGATCTAAGCGTAAGGCCATCTGTATACATTCTTGAGATCCAAATGTGATCTAGATCAGGTCCGTGAAGGCAGGTTATAACCAGGATACTCCTTCTATTTTGAGAGACCAATCAGAAGGTCGGATAAACCCTCTATACGTCATCCCCATCAACTGACAATGCGTATAATGGTGGGAGCAAACTAACATGCACTTCGCCCCATTTTCGCCCCATGCACCCATCCGTTTGTGCATATAGGCTGTGTGGAGCGTAACTCTAGACTTTGTGCAGGGGTGGGGATAAAATACAGTGCACATTTACTCATAAAATAATAGTCTGAAATAAATTCGGCCATATATGTTATCAACAGGTATTAATTAAATCAATAATTCATTTATTTATTCATTCTTCCATTCATTAAGTAATTGCATATAGTTATCAACATGAATAAATATAATGCAATACAACATGCCTTATGATATACCTTCTATGGCTGTTTTACGAAATGAAGGCTTAGGCTCGGGCTTAGGCTTCGGTCACATCTCTCTCAATACCCGTTATAACGTCACAGACATCTCGAAACAAGCGTTCGGCCCCAGTTTCGTGGTATAGGCCTATCAGGGCTCGACCTTAGCACTAGCCCGCCGGTCATTGTCTAGTAAAAACAGCTGCGGGCTAGTAAAATAACCCACTTTGCTAGCCCGGAGGACTAGTAAAAAGTAGGCAGCAGTGTGGCGGCAAAAATGATGCGGTCGGGGATGAGAAAGTAGAAACTAATAATTTGTTTTACTTGACCTAATAACCTTGTGTTAAATTCCATATTTATTATATAGGGCTAGTAAAACTAGCTGCAGGCTAGCAAAAAACTCAAATGACTAGCCCGGTGGGCTAGTTAAAAAAGAAATTAGACGCGAGGTTTGCCTATACTATGTGCTTAATGAGTCAACAAAGGCAAACTTTCGAACTCGGAAACAAACCACAGCCTGGATTTTCAGGTTCTGTCAGACCGAGACGAAGCCTGAGCCCGGTCCACGGATTTGTAAGGGGACGATGACACGGAATGACACAGGGAAATACTCTGTTTTGTATTTTTCTGTTTTGAGATTTGAGAGGGGCGTCGAGATACATTTTTTCCCTCCTGGAATAAATCATTCTGCAATTCGATAATTCCAATTTTGTTTTTGTTCAGAGCAGATTATAGCTACCGATAAAGTCAGCTGGAAGGTCAGACTACCAAACGGAATTGTGTAATTTCCCTCCTTTCCAATTCGCCTCCCTCACTTTTGCTTCGTGCCCGCCCGTCCTTTTGTGTACACACACCGCCCGTGGCCTTGTGAAATATTCATGCATAATTTCTTTGACATTTTTGTCATAGTTCTATAATGTGATTCGGCTATTACTCTACGGACAAGCGCTGTCACTATCATTATATTCGTTAAGATAATACCCTTCTCGATATATATTTGATTAAGAGTATATAATGATTTGGCGTGGGTCCTGCGTTACGGCCCCTTTCCCAGCGTACGGAGGTGTGGGGGTGTTTTCTGTGTAGAGCACGGCGGCGCGTTTATTGCGGCAGAGCGTTGGCCACAGACCAGAGGCCATTATTATATCAAAATGCGCTGATTAACCTAACGTCGATGACCAGACGCGGGACCCAGACTCGGCCATCGGTGACCCCGGGCACACGGGAGACTAGATACGAACTGACCCCTGTATCACTGGTGTATTATTATAATTTCTTTTGGGGGGATTCTCTTACGCTGTCAACGTGTTTCTGCGGGTACGGGCGATCTATGGTTTTGAAATTTTTTGATCATAGACATCCTCATCTTTCTCATCTTATCTTCCTCATCTTTCTCTTCTTCTTTTCCCTCCTTTTTTTTTTTTTTTTTTTTTTGGGGGGGGGGGGAGTTTGCCTTTTGGTGAACGGTCTACTGATGGGCTGTGTAGACTTACGCGCTGCGGTCCCCCGTGATGTCATCAGTGACCCCGGAAGGCGTGCATATTAAATTGATTGGGCGGATTGAGAGCGATCGCCTTTCGCGCCGAGTCGTTCGAGGCTCGGAGAAACCGAGGTATCCAAAAAAACAGAGGGGAGGGAGGGGGGGGGGGCGCAGCTTAAGCCGAGGCTCAGACGTAGACTTGGCTCGGGCTCAGGGTCGGGCTCGGTCTCGACGCTCGCGGTCAGGCTCAGGCTGGGGCTCTGGTTCAGGCTCAGGCTGTGGCTCTGGTTCAGGCTCAGGCCCAAGCTGGAGCTCTGGTTCAGGCTGGGGCTGGGGCTGGGGCTCTGGTTCAGGCTCAGGCCCGGGTTCAGGCTCTGGTTCAGGCTCAGGCTCAGACTGGGGCTCTGGTTCAGGCTCAGGCTCAGGCTCTGGTTCAGGCTGGGGCTGGGTTCAGGCTCTGGTTCAGGCTCAGGCTCAGACTGGGGTCTGGTTCAGGCTCAGGCTCAGACTGGTGCTCTGGTTCAGGCTCAGGCTGTGGCTGGGGCTCTGGTTCAGGCTCAGGCTGTGGCTGGGGCTCTGGTTCAGGCTCAGGCTGTGGCTTTGGTTCAGGCTCAGGCCCAAGCTGGAGCTCTGGTTCAGGCTCAGGCTCAGGCTGGGGCTCTGGTTCAGGCTCAGGCTGCGGCTCTGGTTCAGGCTCAGACCCGGGCTCGGCCCCAGGTTCGGGCTCTGGCTCGTGCTCAGGATCCGGGTTGGATTTCCGCAAAGCCTTACGACACATCGTAGTCTCCACTTACGCTGGATAACTCATCGTAAGGTGCGACTGGCCGTATGGTTTCTGTGTATCGCTCATCGTCTTGCGACTGCATGATCGTAAGTCCCGATGAGCTCGACGAAATCGAGCACAGGCTCAGGCTCAGGCTCAGGCTCAGGCTCAGGCTCAGGCCCCTGTTTCCGGTCAATTCCCGGCACGTATCTAAAAGTAGAAATGAACCAAAGTGAGCGCTTTGGGCTGTAGGGGTATAACGATAAAGGGAGAAAGAAACAAGGCTCAAACCTAAACAAAATTAGAATCGGTTAGAAAAGAAGCTGAGCCATAGTCGCGGTCTATAAAACCATAAACAATCCGCTGATGGGGAAATTATTTTTCCTCAGCTATCCGTGGGTGTGCGCATGCGTCACACGTGGCCGATAGGCCCGCCCACTGCGCTACGCGTACCGAGCTAGCACAGAACGGCACGGCGTCGACGGAGCTGATCGCACCTCGTCAATTGAGCAAATTATCTCCCAACCTCCCATCCCCTTAACCCACAAAGTTGTCTGACTGCACCACCGTCCGCTCGCTCGGCAGAACCCTCCCTCCCACTCCCTCCCGTGATGAATTTACAGCTGACGACAATCAAGGTCCTATATACACACACGCAGGGCTTCGCTATACCGTCCTCCGCCTCACCTCATAACTCACACCCTGCCTGACCCATAAATTCACCAGTTTTGAAGAAGAAGAAAAAAATTGAAAATGTCAGAGACGACGACGCCATATTGCTCGCTGTATATAGGATCGGGATGCGACGATTTGCCGAAGGGTCCGTTCGCGGCTTTAAAAAAGATAAAGAAGAAGAAATCATAAAATTTAGTGGGCCTGACGTTTCGATCCTAGCAGGACCTATTTCAAAGGCATAGAAAAAGGTCATGCTAGGATCGGAACGTCAGGCCCACTAAATCTTAAGATTTGCCTTTTGGTAATTTTAGTCAGTAAGCAGTTTGCAACATTTTTGTATATCGAGACGAAATCATCATAAAAACCCGACCCCCGCAATATTTCGTAGAGATGAACGGGATTTATAAAACGCAGGAGAGTGAGGAGAGGAAAGAAGGCCATAACTATGATAGATGGCCTTGCTGAGTTTGGTGGGGGAACGAAAAAACCCAGGGAGGCTGCTATCGATTCGTTCGGTTAATTAGATGGGCTATCATAATCAGCGAGGCTGGACAGGAGACACGCAGAAAATGGTGGACGATTTCTGCGGTCGTTATTCTGCTCCGTCTGGCTGACTGGATGGCGGTCGCGGCAGCCGCTAGCCGTATAATAGTGACCCCTGCAGGGCGCTATGTGGCGGGATGGCATGCTTGAACGTATTGGGTGATGGACGGCGCTTGGCTAGCGCTGTTTACACATTGCAATTTCACTGAGGAGAGAGTGAGAGATCACCGAGGAGAGAGTGACTGAGTGATGAAAGAGACAGCGAGAGACGGCGAGAGAGAGACAGACTAAGAGAGGCGGAGAGAGACAGGGAGAGATGGAGAGAGGCAGAGGGGGACAGAGAGAGGCATGTGGAGATAGGGAGAGACAGAGATGCGGTGAGAGACAGGGAGAGAATGCTGATGGAGAGAGGCAGAGGGGGACAAAGATAGACAGGGAGAGGCAGGTAGAGACAGAGAGAGACAGAGAGAGGCGGAGAGAGACATGGAGAGATGGATCAGATGCAGAGGGGGACAGAGAGAGACTGGGAGAGGCAGGTGGAGATAGGGAGAGACAGAGAGAGACAGAGAGATGCGGAGAGAGCCAGGGAGAGGTGGAGAGAGGCAGAGGGGGAAAAAGAGAGACAGGGAGAGGCAGGTAGAGACAGGGAGAGATATAGAGAGAGAGACAGAGAGAGGCGGAGAGAGACAGGGAGAGATGGAGAGAGGCAGAGGGTTACAGAGAGAGACAGGGAGAGGCAGGTACAGACAGGGAGCGACAGAGACAGACAGAGAGAGGCAGATATAGACAGATAGACACAGAGAGACAGAGAGACAGATAGAGACAGATGGACAGAGAGAGAAAGAGACAGGTGGAGAGAGGCATGGAGAGACAGCAAGAGGTAAAGAGAGACGGAAACACATAAAGAGACAAAGAGAGGGTGACAGAGAAGGACAGAGAGACAGACAGGAAGAGCCAGAGAGAGAGGGAGAGAGAGAGAGGGGGGGAGAGAGAGAGAGAGAGAGAGAGAGAGAGAGAGAGAGAGAGGGGAAGGGAGAGAGAGAGAGACCGTGAGACCGAGAGACACGGAGAGACAGAAAGGGAGAGGCAGAACAAGTGTAAGAGAGACAGACACAGGTAAAGCAATAGATAGACAGAGACAGAGAGGGAAACAGAGATAGAGACAGGCAGACTGAGAAACTGGTACAAAGAGTGAGAGGGAGAGGGGGAGGTAGAGAGAGAGGTAGAGAGAGAGGTAGAGAGAGGGGGAGGTGGAGGGAAGAGAGAGGTAGAGAGAGAGAGAGAGGGGTAGAGAGATGGGTCGAGAGATAGAGAGAGAGAGAGAGAGAGAGGGGAAGAGTGAGAGAGAGGTAGAAAAAAGGAAAGAAAATTAGACATCCATACATATAATGCAGAGAGAAACAGATTACGCGGGGGATACAAAGACAGAGATAGACAGCTTTATAGACAGAGACGACGAAACAGAAACACGCGCAGAGAAAGGGAATATCTATCCACACATTAGGACGATTAAAAAGCGACCCCAGAAATCGAAATGGGACTGCTGCAGACGATCCGCCCGATGCGGTGAACCGAACAATCGATTTCTATTATTCTTCTCTCCGCGGTCAGTTGCACGAGGGCCTACGGCCGCGCGGTCGAACCGACACAAACTTGTTTCCACAAACCACAAAATTCACGATTCCCAATAAAAAAAGCCTGCCAAAATCACCCACGTTTTCATTTGCTCTTCCAGAGCGTCCCGAGACACGTTCTAACGAACTCCTGCATGCGAAATTATGCGGTGGGGGTTATTTATTATTATTATATAGATAAGATAATTTCGTCGCTTTTTTATAAATCAGTAATAAGATGTAAATGCCTTCATCCGAGAATTTGGGCGCAAAAAATGGCGGCGTCAATTTGGCCGTCTGGGGAGCCGGTCGCCAGAAATTAACGGCATCACGGCATTTCTGTAGCTCCTGAGAACTGTCGTATAATTGTTGGCCGGGCTGAATGCTTCATTTAAACGACTTCCTCTTCTTTTTTTTTTTTTTTTTTTTTTTTTTCTTCTTCCTTCTCCGCCGCAAACCCGATACTGCTATTGACGCAGAAAGGGAGGTGGCTGCTTTTCAGTTCCGCCCTCTCCTTACCTCCCTCGGAGGGGAAAGACCGGCACAAAAATCTCCAGTCAATACTGCCTTTATTTGGCCAAAGGAAGCTTTTCTCCTCACTCTTATACAGAATCGCTGACCTTTTTTCCCCCCACCCTCATCACCTTTCCTTCTTTATTTCTTCTTTCGTCTGACATTTTGGCCGGGCAGCTGAAAAGGGCACATCGCACTGTTTCCTTTATGAACCCTTCCCTGATGAAAAAAAAAGAAGAAGAAAAAAAAAAGTGTCGTTGAGAAAATCAATTAGTATAAGCCTTACTTCAGGAAAAGTAAAATTCACAATTTGTGTAGATTTACTGGTTATTCTAGTCTGAGAGCAGGTAGTAGCATTACTTGGCTATAATAGATCGAGGAGCTACCATGAATCCGCGTAACGACACACGTCGTTATAATTATACGGCCGGTGCTCGAACAGCGCGTTCGGCTACGGCTATTGTTTACACACGGGGTTTTTGGGGAGCCACCAGCGGCTATACGGCTACAGGCAATCCCCATAGACATGTGTGTTAGGATATGGCCTCGGGTTACACCCGGGACTGTGGAAGCCTCACAATACAGCTAGGGGGTAATCCTCTGTGATCCGCTGTGACTTCAGTTTACAGTCCAGTTTATGGCTGTTTACGAAATTAAGGCTTAGGCTTGGACTCGGGCTTCGTCTCGGCGTCTGAATAAAAACTTGAAGATCGAGGTTGTGGTCAAGAGTCGCCGTATTTGAAGGTTTGTTGGCTTGATAAATACAGAGCATTCACCAAGAAACTGGAGCCAAACGCCAATCAATGTCTGTGACATTCTATAACGAGTGAAAGTAGGACTATGATCGAAGCCTGAGCCTGAGCCTATAAGCCTTCAAGCCTATGGAAGCTACAAGCCGTTGCAGTTGCAGGCAATCGCCGTAGACACGCGTGCCTTATTTCTAGCCGAGACCAACGACGTCGCCCATAGTTACGCGGCTGTGCGCAGGCGCATAGCTTATTATAGCCTGGTAATCCGAGACACAGGTTTACGTTATGCCTATTTAGTTGACGTAGTGATTTTTCACTTTTGTCAGCGATTTTTATTACATTAACTGAAACGGATTCCGTGGAATCGGACCTCTGTTTTGACTTCATTATTTTGTGCTCGATCTCGTTTGAGGTATAGTTTTTATACGGGTAGTCATAAATCGGGTTAAAGGCCCTATGCAACATTGGTAAAGGTCAAACGATTGGCATAGTTTGAGTGTTGAACCATAACACATAAAAAAAGCAATACTGCGAAGGCTTCATAGCTCAAATGGTAATCTGAGAAAGTAGAAAAATGAAGAAAAAAACCCGTCACGGTTTACGCACCGTTCTGTATAGTGTAAGAAATAGTTTATTACTCGCGAGTAATAAACTATTTGTCGAAGTTTGAGTGAAGATTTCTCGAGAAGTACAGCATCCCAGACCGTAAGATTTCAACGTGAGCATTCTATCATGACCATCTACAAACTAATTAGAAGGCAATCTGTGGACATCGATGCTTTCTGATCTTCCCAATGTTGAATTGGGCCTTTGAATTAGCTTCGCTTCGCTTCGGCATCGGTGTGTTCAGTCGCTCGCTCTCTCATTCCCAGGTGCTCGTCTACGAGCGGATGTACTCCCGAAGGGAATACTACTTTGCCATGGAGAGAGCATTCATAGTATTAAAGCAAGCACCAAGCCTCCCCTTTCTTAGAGTCCGAACGAATCGGCTACGGCTCAAGTTTGCACACGGATCTATGGCAGCCATAAGCTAAGCGGCTACTTACAACCCCCATATAGAAGTGCGTATTCTGTTCTGAAAGCACATCATTCCACATGATTCGCGGCAAGGCTTTGGAGTTAGCCCGCTTGGTGCCTGTGTGTACCCGGGTCGTCAGCCGCAGCTAGCGATCGGAGGGTTGGCAAAAGACGGTCGCCGACGACGGTCCGAATCCCATCAACTCCGGATGTAGGGTATAGGTGACACTGGGGGGGGGGGGCAGAATGCCGTGGGATCAGATCCGGGTCAGAGAGACCCGCAATACGCGGCTACCGCGGTTTCCCTGAAATAATTGAGTGCCCATTATTGTACACAAGACTGCATGCATAGGCGCCTATGTACGGTATTGAGCCAAGGTCATATCCCCATAGGAATGTGCACAGAAAAATGTCTGGGCGAAAGGCTGCCACGCCAATTGAATGATCTATTTATAGGAAATACAATAATGGTGCTCTACTCTGTGCGATAAAAAGAGATTAGAAAACCCTTTGTCCAATCGTCCGTCGGGCCACCACGAAAATGTTAAATTGATACCCATTAAAGGCCCTATACAACATTGGGAAGATCGGAAAACATCGATGTTCACAGATTTCCTTCTAATTTACACAGTTTGTAGAGTGTCATGATATAATCCCCAAGTTGAAATCTTACGCTGTGGGATGCTGTACTTCTCGAGAAATCTTCACTCAAACATCGGCAAATAGTTTATTACTCGTAAGTAATATACTATTTCTTACATTACAGAATGGTGAAAAAACCATGATTTTGTTTTGCTTTTTCTACTTTCTCAAATTACCATTTGAGCTAAAACCTTCGCCGGATTTCTTTTTTTGGAATGTTTAATGGTTTAACACAAAATGTGGCAATCTTTTTGACTTTTATCAATGTAGTATAGAGCCTTTAAAACTCAGATCAAAATCAAAATCAGATCATGCTGCAAACTCCCCACATCCACAAAAATGAATCAAATGATCCTGATCAGAATAAAGAATGAAACTGAGTAAATGATTGAGAGGAATAGTGGATAACTCCCGGAATTTAACATTTTATACCAACAAAATAATTCATACTGATGACAAAAACAATATTTTAATAATTAACCTGAAAACGTACGCCCATAATAGACAAAACAAATATCTTATAGGGAATTAAAACGAGTTCAATTCTGTCTATTTTGACAGGTTTATAATCTCGGAGAATTTGTGGTGCGATAACCGTCGAACCTAAATCCACCCTCGGGTTCGAATGAATAAAATGTCAATTGAACCCCCCCCCCTCCCTCCCTCCTCTCAGTCGATTTGAAATATTGAGGCCACGCAGGCTTGCCTAGACCAAATGGATTGGACCCTCTCTGAAATTGGCTGTTTATTTAAGATAAGCACCTATCCCTATCGCAAGATTCAATATTTATCCTCCTTTTTTCATACACAAGTGATTGCTTCAGTCATGGGTGAGATTGGTCCCACCCTGGTTATCTTTTTTTTTTGGGGGGGGGTCCCTCTTCCAATTTTAATTGGGGGATAGTGGAGGAAATAAAATTAAAATGATTATGACAGTTAATTAGCTTCGTGCGTAGCCGGGGTGGAAAACTGTTTGTTTTGCGTGGTGATGAATTTCTGCTTAAGATTCCCCCACCATCACCCCCGTTTTGTGTTGGGTTTGGCAAAGGAGGAGTTAATGTAGGGAGGAGTGTGTTTGGACCCGGCGAATGGTTTGGTTTCGGAATTGAACCGCACCGCTGATATTGTGCGAATTATTTTGCCGGGTCTGTGCCCAGGCCCCTGCCTGCACGCATGCAAAGAAATGAAAATCAGGAAGGAGTCTCTACTGTCTTTCAACATTCTTCAGCCTCCTCCTGAGTCCTGGTTGAAGAAAAAAAAAAAAAAAACCAAATCAGTAGGTTTTTGTTTATGATGCCTGCTTTGCGTCTGACCTCCCCACCCCAATGGAAGCCCGATTGGCCCCGAAAATTATAAATTAAATATTCCCCAAAGCGCTCTATCATCGTGCTTGATTGCCTGGCCCGGGCTTGGGATCGTGGGGAGATATATTGTCATACCTAATTGAATCCCATCCCGTCTTCTTTGCACCTATTATCCCCCAATGCTTCCCCCCTGAGGGGCTGAAGGCACGGGGTGGAGGCAGAGGATGGGGGGGGGGGAGGAGAGGAGGGAAGAGGGCCGGGTCTGCACAGCCAATAAGCGAAAAGCCTATTAAGTTCATTTGCATATGGCGGGTCGCTATACGAGGTCGCGTGACGGCCGTGCACCAGTGACGACAGTGCACCAGTGCACCGATCATATCGGAACCGTGCGTTCTCATTGATCAACGAACCAAGGATTTTTTTTTCTATAAGGCGTCCTGTCTGAGTACCATTTCACCAGTAGGCAGTATATGATTGTGGACTTGGCTCATCGCGGAGAATGGGGGGGTGGGGGGGGGGGGTCATGCGTGTATGGCATGCCTGGCACGGGGACAAGACCAGAACGGGGCTGGGGCAAGCCTGTCACGCCGTACCCCACCCCACCCTCTTCCCCAGGCTAATGTGATTATACGACATTGCCCCAAGACGCTAGCCATCATCAAGCATATCGCTCTTGCGTCGCGAGATGGGATGACTTAAAGGGCCTGATGATCCCCGACTGCCTCAATTATTGACGTCTCGTCACATTAATGTCACAGCTTCCCCTGGCCCAGCCCGGTTCAGTATTACATCCACACGTCATCTGAAAGCCTGACCGATTGTCTCCTTCTCCTCTTCCTCCTTCTTCGTCGCCATCTTCTTCTTCGTCATCTTCTTCGTCTTCTTCTTCGTCTGATTCTTTGTCTTCTTCTTCGTCTTCTTCTTTGTCATCTTCTTCGTCTTCTTATGTTTCGCTATTATACATATGATTTCTCTCCTATGTTTATTGTTTAATTTTGTTATATTCATTTATTTAATTTATTATTTTCAAGTCTTACTTGTAAATATTGTTAATTTTGGTTTGTTTTGTTTCGGTTATTTTCAAAAGATTGAAATAAAGTTCTCCTTTTGAAAAGTAAAAAAAAAAGTCTTCTTCGTCTTCTTCTTCGTCTTCTTCTTTGTCTTCTTCATCTTCTTCGTCTTCTTCGTCTTCGCCTCCTCCTGCTCCTACTGCTTCTCACTCTCCTTCTCCTCTTCCTCCTCCCCTCATCCTTCCCCTCGTCCTCTTCGTCGTCTTCTTCTTCACCTTCTTCCTCTTTTTCCTCCACCTCCTATTCTTCCTCCGCCTCCGCCTCCTGCTCATACTGTTCCACTTCTCCTCCTTTCTTCTGCATCTCTGTAAAAATCGTAACCGATGTATCTATTTCTCTTTCTGTTACTTACTGTCTGCACTTTCTCTCTCTGCTTTCTGTTTCTGTCAAATGAATGCAATGAAGTAATTCTTTTGAAAAGTAAAAAAAAGTCTTCTTTTTTCTTCTTCTTCGTCATCGTTTTCTTCTTCCTCCTCTTCCTCGGTCTCTTCTTCTTCTTCTTCTTCTTCTTGTCATTACCATAATTAATTTCAATGTGTTTTCTATCACTGAATGTTACTCATATCATTGAGGGCTTTCCCTAAAATCGAACGGTGTTACCCCTTCCATTAAGTGATATCCCGTTTTCTTCTTTTTCTAATTGTATAATCTGTTTACCAGCTTTTTATTTTTGGTCTCTTGTACATTGTTTAAATGTCATTTGGAACATACCTTTTTCCTTTGAAAATTAAAAAAGTCTTCTTCTTCTTCTTCTTCTCTTTCTATACTAAGTCTCAATCCCTTCCTCACCCTCCATCCTCCCTCTCTTCACAAAACAAACACGTTCTCTCTGGGAAGGAGCCTTCGATTCGATAATTTCTTATAATGGGGAGGCCTTCGTCTGATGATTTATAATGGGCTGGGCGGGTGAAGTAGCCGGTCGAGCAGTGAAATAGCCGGGCCGATTATCACAGTCCGTTTATCGCATTGTCCGCACAGGCCTATCGTTTTACTGTGCTGGTGAAAAAAAATATAGAGCCCCCCAGATTTCCCGTATAGTCAGTCATGCTATAGCATCGTCCATTCCCTCACCCCTGACGAAAATACAGACAGTTTTATTGTATTAAAATAAGCCACAATGAAGGCAAAATTCTCGACCATAATTATTTGAATCACGTCGTTCGGGCCTCTTTTGAATTTACCATTATTTGTAATTCACTGATTTATTCAAGCGATCGCATTTCAACTAATTATCTGCGCAGATGTGCTTGTTTCGTAGCGGGGTGACCCGATCGTTAGGCGGAGTATAATTACGGTCCTAATTCTTTTATTATTATTTTTTTTCCATAGTGGGAGAGGGATGCAACGAAGCGCAGTGGTTATAAGAACACGTCTGTGTGACCAGACTCCCGCGAATCAGATCCATGCCAGTTTTTACTGTACACTGAAGTCCGCAAGGGTTCATTGAGGGTTTGATTTTTTTGGGGGGAGGGGGAAGAGACGGGGCGGGCTCTCTCATCTCCACCCCTCTCTCTCTCTCTCTTTCTCCTTTTCTCTCACTCTATCTCTCCACCTCTCTCGCCCCCTCTCTCTCTCTCCACTCCCTCTCTTCTCATCTCCCTCTCCCTCTTCTCTCTCCGCCTCTCTCCCTCCACCTTTCCATTCTCTCCCTCTATCGCTTTCTCCTTCTCTCTCTCCCTCGCTCCCTCTCTATCTTCCCCTCTCTCTCCCCCTCTCTCCACCTCTCTCTCCCGACCTCTCTTTCCCTCTCCTCTCTCGATCCCCCTCCCCCTCTCTCCTCTTTCCCTCTCCTCTCTCGATCCCTCTCTCTCCTCTTTCCCTCTCCTCTCTCGATCCCCTCTCTCCCCCTCTCTCCTCTTCCCCTCTCCTCTCTCGATCCCCCTCTCTCCTCTTTCCCTCTCCTCTCTCGATCCCCCTCTCTCCCCCTCTCTCCTCTTTCCCTCTCCTCTCTCGACCCCCCTCGATCCCCCTCTCTCCCCTCTCTCTCCCCCTTCTCTCCCCCTCTCTCTCTCTGCCCATCTTTCTCACCCTTTCTCTCCCCCTCTCTCTCTGCCCATCTTTCTCACCCTTTCTCTCTCCCCATCTCTCTCCCCATCTCTCTCCCCATCTCTCTCCCCATCTCTCTCCCCTCTCCCTCCCTCTTTCTCTCCCCATTTCTCTCCCCCTCTCTCTCCCCCTTTCTCTCCCCCTTTCTCTCTCCCCATCTCTCTCCCCATCTGTCTCCCTCTCTCTCCCCCCATCTCTCTCCCCCTCTCTCTCACCCTCTCCCTCCCTCTTTCTCTCCCCATCTCTCTCCCTCTCTCTCTCCCCATCTCTCTCCCCCTTTCTCTCCCCCAATCTCCCCTTCTCTCCCCATCTCTCTCCCCCTCTCTCTCCCCCCTCTCCCTCCCTCTTTCTCTCCCCCTTTCTCTCTCTCTCGCTCTAGCTATAGATGGGTGTCTTATTGTGTTCAACGTCCACGTCACGATTTCCCCGCCCCAGCCCCGGACACGACACGGGCAAACAACGACGGGCTACCCGAATTATAAACGCTCTTCACAGATTATTAGTCATCCCCCCAAAAAATCCCGAACGGAATAAATTTTGACTTAAAGGGCATAACGACTGGTCGTCGGCAGAGTTGGAAGTGTGTGCATATTGGGGAGGGGGGGGGGGTAATCGCATACGGTAATCACGTTTTCCCTGATTTAATTTAACTGTGAAAGGAATTGCTGAGGCACCGGTAGTTATATTCATCGCGATGTGGAGACGGTCGGGTTCGGAATGAAACAATGATGCAATCGCAGTTTGGGTATTATTCCTATAGACACAAAAATTACATTCGTTGCCTGTCCTGTTTTGATAAGTTGGCCGTCTGAACTCGATTCGTATATATGCAGTGAAGGATGCGATTTTGGCGAGAGCTGAATCATTAGTATTTCTAGGCTGACGGCCGCATCCTCATCCTGCTGCTCCTCTTGGTCCTCTTCCTCACCCTCCTTCTCTCCTCTTCTTCTTTCCTCTATTCACATTCTACCTCCTTTATCTCCTCTTAGATTTGTTTAAATTTGTACATTTCTGTTCATTCTGTTTACTGTAATGTATGTTCATTATTTGTTTACTTTACCATCCTCCCCCCTTTTCACCTCGTCCTCCTCATCCTTTTCCTCACCCTCCATCTCTTTCTTCTCGTCCTCCTCCTTCCCCGGCTCCTTCCCCTTCTCGTACTTCTCTCTTCCACCTCCCCCTTCTTCCACTCTTTCTTCGCCCCTTCTCCTTCTCCTCTGTCTCCTCCTTCTCCTTCGCCCATTCTCCTCCCCTTCTCCCTCCCCTCCTTCGCCCCTTCTCTTTCTCCTCCTCCTTCTCCTTCTCTTCTCTCCTTCTCCTTCTCTCTTCCCCCTCCCCTTCTTCCCCTCTTCCTTCACCCGTTCTCCTCCTCTGTCTCCTCCTTCTCCTTCGCCCATTCTACTTCTCCTCCTTCCCCTTCTCGTACTTCTCTCCCTTCTCCTTCTCTCTTCCTCCTCCCCCTTTCATTCGCCCCTTCTCCTTCTCCTTCTTCGCCTCCTTCTCCTTCTCTTCTCCTCCCTCTCTCTTCCACCTCCCCTTCTTCCACTCTTCCTTCGCCCGTTCTCCTTCTCCTCTGTCTCCTCCTTCTTCACCCATTCTCCTTCTCCTCATCCTTCTCCTTCTCTTCTCCCCTTCTCCTTCTCTCTTCCACCTCCCCTTCTTCCCCTCTTCCTTCGTCCGTTCTCCTTCTCCTCTGTCTCCTCCTTCTCCTTCGCCCCTTCTCCTCCTCCTTCTTCTTCTCTTGCCCCCTTCTCCTTCTCTCTTCCACCTCCCCTTCTCCCTCTTCTCATTCGCCCATTCTCCTCCTCCCCCTTCTCCTTCTCTTCTCCCCTTCTCCTTCTCTCTTCCTCCTCCCCTTCTCCCTCTTCTCATTCGCCCATTCTCCTCCTCCCCCTTCTCCTTCTCTTCTCCCCTTCTCTTTCTCTCTTCCTCCTCCCCTCCTCCCTCTCCTCCTTCACCCCTCCTCCTTCTCCTCCTTATACTCCTCTTCTTGAGGAAACTATTTTTTTCTTGCTAGCATTTAAGGTGTCCTGTGTGCTTCAAACAAACTAGAAGCCATGCGCGCAGCGCAAGGCCGATGCACGGTTCTCCTGATTCGGAAACCATCCCGCCTGCCCTACATATAATCCGAAGAAAATTCTCTCTGTTCTCCAACCTGGCCTGGATCGTCCTTCCCTTTGTGGGCTCCGAAATGAGAGACATTTTGTGAACGGAAATGTACGTAGAGGACATCGGTGCAAAACAGAAGCCCTGGAAATTCCGCTATAATTGAATCTATTTATATCGTTGGCAAAATCAATATGCAGCATATAAGAAGCATCGGGCCTATGCCGAGCATCTGACTTTATATATATCCAATTCCAAAGACCCGGGTCAGTCAGTGTCCAGTTATGAGTTTATCCAGTTGATCAAAGTATCCAGGTATCAGTTTATCCAGTTTATCAAGTGTCCATGTTTATTAGTTTATCCAGTTGATCAAAGTGTCCAGTTATCAGTTTATCCAGTTTATCAAAGTGTCCAGTTATCAGTTTATCCAGTTTATCAAAGTGTCCAGTTATCAGTTTATCCAGTTGATCAAAGTGTCCAGTTATCAGTTTATCCAGTTGATCAAAGTGTCCAGTTATCAGTTAATCCAGTTAATCAAAGTGTCCAGTTATCAGTTTATCCAGTCTATCAAAGTGTCCAGTTATCAGTTTATCCAGTCTATCAAAGTGTCCAGTTATCAGTTTATCCAGTCTATCAAAGTGTCTAGTTATCAGTTTATCCAGTTGATCAAAGTGTCCAGTTATCAGTTTATCCAGTTGATCAAAGTGTCCGGTTATCAGTTTATCCAGTTGATCAAAGTGTCCAGTTATCAGTTTATCCAGTCTATCAAAGTGTCCAGTTATCAGTTTATCCAGTTGATCAAAGTGTCCAGTTATCAGTTTATCCAGTCTATCAAAGTGTCCAGTTATCAGTTTATCCAGTTGATCAAAGTTTCCAGTTATCAGTTTATCCAGTTGATCAAAGTGTCCAGTTATCATTTTATCCAGTCTATCAAAGTGTCTAGTTATCAGTTTATCCAGTTGATCAAAGTGTCCAGTTATCAGTTTATCCAGTTGATCAAAGTGTCCAGTTATCAGTTTATCCAGTTGATCAAAGTGTCCAGTTATCAGTTAATCAAAGTGTCCAGTTATCAGTTTATCCAGTTGATCAAAGTGTCCAGTTATCAGTTTATCCAGTTAATCAAAGTGTCCAGTTATCAGTTTATCCAGTTAATCAAAGTGTCCAGTTATCAGTTTATCCAGTTAATCAAAGTGTCCAGTTTATCACTCTAGTAAATGTGCCCGGCAGAAGGGCGTAATTGCGTATAGACTTTAAAACCACTTTACGTCCTTCTGCTGGGAACAAATTCCGTCTGGTCCGTTTTATGGCTGTTTACAATTAGTTTTTACTTCATCATGACGTAATGTGTGAGCACGGAATGTGGATAGAATTGAAGCGCGTACCAAATGGAAATTAATGAGTAATTATGAACATTACCTTAGTGACCCTCATTTGCCCTTATGCCCTTCTGCAAGGCGCCTGACGTAAATTAAAATGTGACTGGTATAGTCTTCATAATCATGATCAATACCTCCCCCACTCGATCGCCAGGCTGCTGTCATAATGCCATACGATTGAATGGTGTGGTGTATGTTGTTCCATCATCTCCGATGTATAAAAACCCGACCCGAATTGCCCTTTAAAAGCAACGTGCAAATATACATTGCCGATCGCGCGTGCGATGGGCCTGCTAGCGCGTGCGTGCTACAATTGGTCACAGCCAAAATAAATTTCAAGATTGATTTTAAGGGGGCCCGAAATTTAAATCGACCCGGCTTTTCTCTCACCAGGCAAAGCAGAAGGTATAATTGGGGATTGATTTTCGTTTGTGTGTGTCGCCAACGAGCTGTGGTTTTGTTTTGTTAATAGGCCTTCATGTATCTCAGAAAGTTTTACTAAATACATTCAACAAAATTGATTGGGGAAAAAACCCCTCTTATTTGTGAAAATTACGTGCTGACTATAGACCTGAATCATAGAAAACAAAGCGAAAATGGGTAGGCCTATTCATTACTCTATATAATCTAGACTACAGACTATACGATTTACATCATTTGATACAGACTCTATGGAATCTAGCTTATCGACTACAGATTCTACAGAATCTATACTAATTGAGTGCAGACTCTTCATAATCTAGACTATACTACAGAATGTATAGATTATAGACTCCATACAATCTTGGCTATTGACTACAGATTCTGTAATACTCTATAGACTATAATTATAGAGCTGTACAGAATCTAGCCTTTGGACTACAAATTCTATAGAATCTAGGCTTTATACTACAAACTGTAGAATCTAGACTGCCGACTGCAGAATGTATAGATTATAGACTCCATACAATCTTGGGTATAGACTACAGATTATGTAATACTCTAGACTATAATCATACAGCTGTACAGAAAAAGCCTTTGGACTACAGATTCTATAGAATCTAGGCTTTATACTACAAACTGTAGAATCTAGAATACAGACTGCAGAATGGTTATAGACTCCATACAATCTTGGCTATAGACTACAGATTATGTAATACTCTAGACTATAATCATACAGCTGTACAGAACAAGCCTTTGGACTACAGATTCTATAGAATCTAGGCTTTATACTACAAACTTTAGAATCTAGACTGTCGACTGCAGAATAATCATTATAGACTCCATTCAATCTTGGCTATAGACTACAGATTATGTAATACTATAGACTATAAACATACAGCTGTACAGAACAAGCCTTTGGACTACAGATTCTATAGAATCTAGGCTTTATACTACAAACTGTAGAATCTAGACTCTAGACTGCAGACTCCAAAGAATATATACTAGACTATATACTTTACAGAGTGGATTGTAGACTACTCACCACATCAAATACCGATATTATTATCTTTTGATCTCAACTGTATTATTATTATTATTATTATTTTTTGCAATTTGTCTTTGGTATTATCGCTCTGCATATAATTGCATGAGTGTTGTGAAATCTAGTGCCCAGACTGGTCTGTGTACGGATAGATCACGCACGGCAAATGGCCCCACTAGATCGATCAGGGACAAAGTTCACTTGTGCTAGCCGACCGCCCGTGTGTGTGTGGAGACCGAGGTTCGAGGCAGAAATAATAATAACAATATAGACCTTATGAAAGAGGGTATAGCATAATATCATGACTGTAATCAGATGAACAGTGATAACTGCCTTAAAAAGGACAAGCATTAGCCTGCTGACAGTCGGGGTGGCTCAATCGAATGGTTCTGACGAGGTCAAGCCGATAGCGACCGCAAGTGGAGTTTTACTTCAAATTAAAACACAAAATAAGTCGGCGTTTGATGCGACGCGATATGTGGCTCGCGTATATAGATTCGGTCCCAAAACGGCCCACACTTAGATCACTTAGAACACGTAAGTTCATACCAGCTTCTTTCATTCCTTTCTGTCTCTTTTTCTGACTAGGCTAACTATTTGTCTGTCTGTCTGTCTCCTCTCCCTCTCTTTTCCTCTCTCCCCCTCCCTCTCTCTGTCCCCTCCCTATCTCTGTTCCTCTCTCCCTCTCTTCCCCCTCTCTCTCCCCCCTATCTCTTTCCCTCTCTCCCCCTCTCCCCAGGCTCTCTCCCTTCTCCCTCTCTCTTTCCATCTCTCCCGCTCTCTCCCTTCTCCCTCTCTCTCTCCCCTCCCTCTCTCCATCCATCTCTCCCCTCTCTCCCTTTCTCTCCCTCTTTCTTTCTCTGTCCCCATCTATCCTTCTCTCCCCCTCTCTCTCTTTCTCTTTCTCTGTCTCTTTCTCTCTTTCCCCATCACTCCCTCTCTATCTCCCTATCCCTCTCTGTCATTTCCCCCTCTCTCTCTGTCCCTTTCCCTCCCTCTCTCTCTCCCCCATCTCTCTCTCTCTCTCTCCCTCTCTCTCCCTTTCCCTCCCTCCCTCTCCCCCCTCTCTCTCTCCCTTTCCCTCCCTCTCTCTCCCCATCTCTCTTTCTCCATTTCCCTCCCTCCCTCTCTCCCTTTCTCTCTCCCCCATCTCTCTCTCCCTCTGTCTCCCCCTTTCCCATGCACCCTCCCTCCCTCTCTCCCCATCTCTCTCTCTCCCTCTCTCTCCCTTTCCCTCTCTCCCTCTCTCCCTCCCTCCCATCTCTCTCTTTCCCTCTCTCTCCCTTTCCCCCTCTCCCTCTCTCCCCCTCTCCCTCCCTCCCATCTCTTTCTCTCCCTCTCTCCCCCTTTCCCTCTCTCCCTCTCTCCCTCTCTCTCCCCCATCTCTCTCCCTCCCTCCCTCTCCCTCTCTCTCCCCCATCTCTCTCCCTCTCTCCCTCTCCCTCTCTCTCTCCCTCCCATCTCTCTCTCTCCCTCTCTCCCCCTTTCCCTCTCTCCCTCTCTCCCTCTCTCTCCCCCATCTCTCTCCCTCTCCCTCTCTCTCTCCCTCCCATCTCTCTCTCTCTCCCTCTCTCTCCCTTTCCCTCCCTCCCTCTCTCCCCCTCTCTCTCTCCCCATCTCTCTCCTTCCCTCTCTTCTCTCATCGGATGAAAGGATATAATCGTCAAAGTAAACTAGGGGCTGGCAATGCCTTTTGAAAAGCCACTCGTAATACGATCGAAGCCCGCGCAGAGAGTCTCTGGAGTGGCCGGGTTGATGGATCGAATGGGAACCGCCCGCTTCATTAGCGAGCTATTATATCCCCCGCCAGGAAAGGCCTCGGCTATCATAACCAACGCCTGTAACGCCCAAATAGCTCATATATAGTGGCTCTTTTTTTATATATAATTAGGCCTATACGCCACGATCGTCCGCACTCGATGCTGTTAACCCACTGCTCCGTCGACCGACGCTGGCGACGCACACGGCCTTACAGTAGAGAGGGGAGTGCGTTAAGGCCGTCATATACCCACGGCGTAGGGTTTCGGGTCACTAAACCGAGCTCCCCATCACAACGCTGCATGCACAATCCCGCCACTTTCGAGGAGTTCCGGGTTTTGTCAGACGGAGACGAAAGTCTAAGCCCGAGCCTAAGCCTTAGGTTCGGCTATCTGGTTTGGTGCCGGTGTCCTGCCAAAAAGTGTCCCTGCCAAATACTGTCCGCTCATTAGCATACTGATCGCTGATTGGTTAGCGTTAGGACTAGGATTAGGGTTGTTAGGGTTAGGGTTTGGATTAGAATTAGGATTGGGATTAGGATTAGGGTTAGGATTAGGGTTGCTTGGGTTAGGGTTAGCCTTACGGTTACAGTTAGGGTCCAACGGTACCAAAGTGCCCAACGTGTGTTAGGCCAGCAACCATACACAATGCGTGTGTAGTGCGCAACCATACCCCAACCACGGTGGTTGAATGTCATACGTATTGGACCAATCAGCGATCAGTATGCTAATGAGTGGACACTATTTGGCAGGGGACACTATTTGGCATGACACCGGGGAAGCTTGTGCACCCGATTCGTGCACCTTCTGTAACTCTAAGGGCTGTAATCTCGGTGGAATAGCGGCCACACCAGTTCTTGGTTGCAAGCGTGACTGCCAAGACCCGCAGCCCAATCTTCTATATAGGCGTGTCGGCTCGTTCGAGTTGAAACTGCCGTGCGCCATTTCGACAACGCCCCCATCCCCCATCCGCCCGACTCATTCCCAGGGTTTGCACCGTCGCCTCGTTCCTTACCGCCACGCAGTGCACGACGATAGCGTATACTGCTGGGAGGAGCAACATGGTGTCTATGCTGGCGTCAGTAAGGCCGCGTCCGAAACGGGCTTCCAGAGCTACGGCTACGGCTATTGTCTTCACATTCCCGTGCGTTTCCAATGGAGCGAAGATCTATAGCCGTAGCACTAGACAACCGATTCGGACACGGCTTAATATCGCTGGTGCACGCCGCATTGGACGTTGGCGTTCAGTTCGATAAGGGAGTCAGTGATCGTGATCTCGCATTTTCGACTTCTTTTCTGCGAAGAACAGTTTCTCATCAAATGCACTTTCCCATTGAAAACCACAAGAACCACTTGCCGCATGCATGCTATCTTAGCTGCGTTCTGGTGACCTGATGTCTTTCCTCTACGGGATTTCATTTCCTGAGTATTGGGCCGAATTCTTTGGTTGGAAAACATGACTGTGGGTATTCACTCTAGCTTGTGGCTTTCATTGGTAGTTTACGAAATAAAGGCATAAGCTCGGGCTATATGCTTCGGTCATATGCCCTATATTTCTCTTACTGGTTAAAATGCCAACAGTCATCTAGAAACAAGCCTTCGGCCCCACTTTCTTGGTGAATGCTTTGTACTTAAAATTAGCCAACAATTCTTCGATTTCGGCGACAAACCACAACCTGGGTATGTTCTGGTTTCGTCAGACAGAGACGAAGCCCGAGCCCGAGTCTGACCCATGGATTCGTAAAGGGCTCCACAGCCTCATTCCCAGGGTCTGCACCGTCGCCTCGACCCCCTACCACGCAGCGCACGATAGCGTATTGCTCTGTGCAAACTTCAGCGCAAACTGAAGCCTTAGCCATATAATCATACCCGCATAGCAATGGGCATTGCCTGTATAGCTGCTAGCTTGTGGCTTCCATAGACTGGTGTCTAAACTGAAGCCTTAGCCATATAATCATTCCCGCACGGCAATGGGCATTGCCTGTATAGCTGCTAGCTTGTGGCTTCCATAGACTGGTGTCTAAACTGAAGCCTTAGCCATATAATCATACCCGCACGGCAATGGACATTGCCTGTATAGCTGCTAGCTTGTGGCTCCCATAGACTGGTGTCTAAACTGAAGCCTTAGCCATATAATCATACCCACACGGCAATGGGCATTGCCTGTATAGCTGCTAGCTTGTGGCTCCCATAGACTGGTGTCTAAACTGAAGCCTTAGCCATATAATCATACCCGCACGGCAATGGGCATTGCCTGTATAGCTGCTAGCTTGTGGCTTCCATAGACTGGTGTCTAAACTGAAGCCTTAGCCATATAATCATACCCACACGGCAATGGGCATTGCCTGTATAGCTGCTAGCTTGTGGCTTCCATAGACTGGTGTCTAAACTGAAGCCTTAGCCATATAATCATTCCCGCACGGCAATGGACATTGCCTGTATAGCTGCTAGCTTGTGGCTTCCATAGACTGGTGTCTAAACTGAAGCCTTAGCCATATAATCATACCCACACGGCAATGGGCATTGCCTGTATAGCTGCTAGCTTGTGACTTCCATAGACTGGTGTCTAAACTGAAGCCTTAGCCATATAATCATACCCGCACGGCAATGGACATTGCCTGTATAGCTGCTAGCTTGTGGCTTCCATAGACTGGTGTCTAAACTGAAGCCTTAGCCATATAATCATACCCACACGGCAATGGGCATTGCCTGTATAGCTGCTAGCTTGTGGCTTCCATAGACTGGTGTCTAAACTGAAGCCTTAGCCATATAATCATACCCACACGGCAATGGGCATTGCCTGTATAGCTGCTAGCTTGTGGCTTCCATAGACTGGTGTCTAAACTGAAGCCTTAGCCATATAATCATACCCACACGGCAATGGGCATTGCCTGTATAGCTGCTAGCTTGTGACTTCCATAGACTGGTGTCTAAACTGAAGCCTTAGCCATATAATCATACCTGCACGGCAATGGGCATTGCCTGTATAGCTGCTAGCTTGTGACTTCCATAGACTGGTGTCTAAACTGAAGCCTTAGCCATATAATCATACCCACACGGCAATGGACATTGCCTGTATAGCTGCTAGCTTGTGGCTTCCGTAGACTGGTGTCTAAACTGAAGCCATACCTACAATGCATGCATATAGACGTCCGTGGGTATTGTCTGCAAGCGCTACCGGTACTCCGGTAGTTTGTGGCTTACACTGGCCTGCCTTTTCTTCTACACTTCCTGCCTGCGTTTCCTTGTTCCACTTTGGCCGTCCACGGTGGATTCGAGTCCGGCCCACACCGATCTGCCGGCCCCCTTGTTTTCATGGGAGCCCCGTTCCACTCCAGACGGTCTGCCGGAAGGAAGGCATGTTTCCATAAAAACATATAAATAAACCAAGCACACACAAACATGGCCCTGGATGAAAAGCCCTCATAATTTTATAATTATCAAAAACGATATTTTCTGCGATGAGATATTTGATTCATTTTCTTTGAGAAAGGTCGTAGGCCTATACGTTATGTGGCCGTAAACGTATAGTGCGTCCAAGCTATGTGTATTTCCGGTAAAAACTATTCTAGTCAGAAAGTAGATTGCAGTAAAGTGTGTTGCTTGAAACTAATTTAAACTTGTTTCCGTGTGGTGATATCCAGACTCATGGTCATGTTTAAATATCAAAGACCAAAGTGACCAACCCAGCAACCAGCCAACCAATCAAGCGACCAGCCAACCAATTAACCAACAACCGACAGACTGACCAATCAACCGAACAAACAACCAACCGACCGACCGACCGACCGACCGACCAACCGGCCGACCAACCGACCGACCGACCGATTGACCGACCGACCGACCGACAGACTGATCAACCAACCAACTGACCGACCGACCAACCAACCAACCGGCCGACCAACAAACTGACCAACCGACCGACAGACCGACAGATTGACCGACCGACCGATTGACCGACCGACCGACCGACCGACCGGCCGACCAACCAACCAACCGACCGACCGACCGACCGACCGATTGACCGACCGACCGACCGACCGACCGACCGACCGATTGACCGACCGACCGACCAACCAACCAACCGGCCGACCAACAAACTGACCAACCGACCGACAGACCGACAGATTGACTGACCGACCAATTGACCGACCGACCAACCAACCAACCAACCGATTGACCGACCGACCAACCAACCGGCCAACCGACAGACCGACCAATTGACCGACCGACCGACCAACCAACCAACCAACCGATTGACCGACCGACCAACCAACCGGCCGACCAACCGACCGACCGACCGACTGATTGACCGACCGACAGACTGATCGACCAACCAACTGACCGACCGACCGACCGATTGACCGACCGACCAACCAACCAACCGGCCGACCAACAAACTGACCAACCGACCGACAGACCGACAGATTGACTGACCGACCAACCAACCAACCAACCGATTGACCGACCGACCAACCAACCGGCCAACCGACCGACCGACCGACAGACCGACCAGTTGACCGACCGACCAACCAACCAACCAACCGATTGATCGACCGACCAACCAACCAACCGGCCAACCGACCGACCGACCAACCAACCAGCCAGCCAGCCAACAAACCGAACCAACCAACCAAAAACCGACATGCCACATTCCGCCGCTCCTTCGATTTTTACACGATATGCATGCAGTATATCGCATCTTAATATAAAAACAGCATCCTTTACACAAAGTCAATATCATTTGCATTCTTATCCTTTGAATTGATTGATTTGGCTTATCGATATATTCTTTAAACAAAATGTATATATGTCGTTATTGATGCACCGATCAATCCAAAGACAAAAGATGGCAGCTTAACGATCGTAAAATGTGTCGCTTTTCCCAGAAACAGACCTCGCGATTTTTTTCCCGTAACAATTACATTTTGTCCAGACCTCCAATTATAAGCCGCGCTAAAAAAAGGAAGCGTTTACTATACGTAGGCCTTTATTCAAACGGGTGCTGTTGCGGGGTAAATATATTATAATTTCCCTATAAGAAGTGATATTCACCCGGTTACGGCATTCTTCCTGGAGGTCGTTCCTAGGGACGTTATGCATAATCATAGCCACTATTTGTGACCCGGCACAGCATAATGAGGAATAACCCCACTTTTGAGATTTTATGGTTAATGATGTGAAAGAGTATACCATTAGCTTTCAAATGATATCAAAATAAAATATCCTCTAATACTTCAAATTTCCGAAAATACCCAAAAAAGAAAAGATTTGTAATCGAATTGTGGAGATACTTTAAATTCAGGCGTTGTTTACTCAAAAAGTGTTTTGGTGGGATATTCCTCATGTCGTTGTGCCGGGTCACATTTATAGTATAGAGCATACATGAATATGCATGAATATGATGTGATGATAGTGTGCTAGTCAGACTAAGAGACCGGAAGAATAGCGGGTATTATTGTGGGAAGAATGCCTTTGCCGGGTGAATATTACTTGCCTACAAAAACCCAGATTAGAATCCACATCTGCCTTTTGCTGTCAGTCAGGAGACTCTAGATTTAGACTTTCACATCCTTCTAGGTATTCCAGTAACAACATTATGCAATCAAAGTGATACCATAATGACTCATTTACTTATTTGGTTGACTAATTTTCCTTCTCTTTTGGGAAGGGGAGATATTTTGCTGGTGGCTGAATATCCTCCGTTTTTGAAGAAACGTTTTCACTCGATTGATCTCGCGGGACTGATCATTTCTCAACTTTTGCCGAGCCACCGTAGAGAAAAAAACCCAGCGTACGACCCCCTCCCCACCCCTCGATGCGGTCGGTTTCAAGCAATGAGACCTTAGGCCATCGAATCCAGCCTTTGTGCTCAGATATGACGGCGGTCAAAGATAGACGGCCACGGAGAATGGGGCAGAGAGACAGAGAGGTGGAGAGAGGGGAGAGAGAGGGAGGCGCATGGAGAGAGATAGAGAGATAGAGAGAGATAGAGAGATAGAGAGAGATAGGGAGAGAGAGAGATTTGAGAGAGGGAGAGGCTGGAGAGATAGGGAGAGAGAAAGGGAAGAGAGAGAGGGGGGGAGAGACGGACAGACAGAGATAGGGAGAGAGAGTAGAGAGGTTGGGAGAGCGAGAGATACAGAGGGAGGGAGATAGGGAGAGAGAGATATAGGGAGAGGGGAGAGAGAGACAGGCAGAGAGAGAGGCGGGAATAAAGCTTGAGATGAAAAAAAATACCTCATAAAACCGCCCTGTAATGGCCAGTTAAGCATGAACGCAAATGTTGCCATGGCAACGCTCAAGCACGAACAAGGGAGACGCTCAACTCAATTCCTCGATATCGGATGACGCAAAACAACGTCGCTGGAAAATAATCGCGTTCTTCTTTATCTCATCCCCCCCCCCTCAAAAAAGAAGAAGATGAAGAGGCAGAGAGATAGTGAGATGGAGTGAGGGATAGAGACAGGGACAGAGAGACGGAGACAGGGACAGCAGAGAGAGACAGAAAGGCAGTGACATGCAGGCAGAGAGACAGTGATACTGAGAAATGCGCAGACAGAGACAGAAAAAGAGACAAAGAGACAGATACATAGACAAAAACAGAGACAAAGACAGAGAGAGACAGAGAGACAGATAGACAGATCAGATACATAGACAGAAACAGAGACAAAGACAGAGAGACAGATACATAGACAAAAACAGAGAGACAGATACATAGGCCTAGACAGAAACAGAGATAAAGACAGAAAGGGAGAGAGATAGATAGAGACAGAGAGACGGATACAAAGACAGAAACAGAGATAAAGACAGAGAGACAAAGAGACAGATACATAGACAGAAACAGAGACAAAGACAGAGAGAGGGAGACAGAGAGACAGATACATAGACAGAAACAGGGAGACAGAGACAGATACATATACAGTAACAGAGGCAGAAAGAGACGAAGACAAACACAGACAGGGACAAACGCAGACACAGACAGAGAGGTAGATAGATAGATAAACAGGGCGAGTCAGACCGGGCACAGGGGCCACAGTAAGAGATGAAAATCGAAATGCCAGGCGGATGAAATGGATCCAAACGGACCCCGTTTGACCACACTTCTGCACACACAAAAAATAGCCACTATAAAATTATAGCCTCTTCCGTAATGGCAAATCTTCGACCGAGAACAGAAACGACCCCACAAAGCCCATTATCATTTCACATCCTATATATTACGGGTTTGGACGAGGCCGCCATGCAGATGAGATAGAGGTTGAAATTAAAATTGACAGTTCGTTTTCGACTGTTCCCTTTTCTTTCTTCTTTCGATCGGGCCTCTGCATCGTTATGTCAAACTAAATTAGAAGTATAGTTATCCCGGGAGTTATGATAGTTGTTGTTGAGTACGTAAAATGTCTCGGTAAAATCTGAGTGCAGCCACAAGCTTTGGGTTTTTGCTGTGCATATTTTCTTTAGTAAGCTTGCCTTGAAGGTTTTTACTTCGTTTCTTTTTTCACGCTGAATTTTCCCAAGCTAATTATAGCCGATCCCTTTTAGTATAGGCCTACAAGAAAATGATCTACACCATGGTGTAAAATGAAGATGATACCTCTCGTGTATGTAGGCCTATAGGCCTAGTAAAAATAGAAATGAAACCAAAAATTTCTACAGCAGAAAAAAAGGAAGCAAGTTGGAAAGGAAAACAATTTTTTTTTTAGGTTTTAGGGTTGTGAATTGAGACCACGCATTACCTGTACAGTTCGAAACACTGAGGACGATTTTTTGGGGGTATACATTTTATATCCCCTTATTCTTAGAGTAATATACAAAAATGTTGCTAACTGCTTACTGACTAAAATTACCCAAACGCAAATTTCAAAATTTAGTGGGCCTGACGTTTCGATCCTAGCAGGACCTTTCTCAAAGGCAGAGTGACAAGGACAAAACAGATACATGTACGTGTACAATCATGTATGTGTAAATGTATCTGTTTTGTCCTTGTCACTCTGCCTTTGAGAAAGGTCCTGCTAGGATCGAAACGTCAGGCCCACTAAATTTTGAAATCCCCTTATTCTTGTTATTATTTTGGTATCATCTTTCCAGCTTACATTGTGATACCATCCAGGGGTAGCTATATGAAAAACACCAAACATCAGAAACAAGAGAACGATTCTTTCTGTTATATTATTTCAGTTTCAGGTCATCAACCTTGTATTCACAACAACGATTGCATAAGTGTGAAAATAAAGAATGCGGAGAAAGAGAAGAAACGAACATCGTAGAGGAAAGCACCGACATTGACACAGTCGAATGGATTAGTAAAATGGCGCGAACACAAAGACACTCTTGCCTGCTTTGGTTGGGTGCAGTCTATTGTCACGTGTCTATAGACCGCAGACTTGAAGGACGTACACGTACGACACACGTACAGTGCATTATAAGTGGTCTCAAAATACGAAGAGACGAGTGGGTTCTATTAATTATTATCGCCTCCTCAATCCACTCGATGTGAACCCGCTCCTGCAGGAAACACGTGACAATAGACGGAGCAGACTACATTCACACCGGTCGCCACATTTTTTTTGCGAAAACAATAAGCCAAGTTCTGGTACAAAGCTATAGTGCCGAATTCTCGATCCTCTCTTAAAAGCATCAATAAGTTGCCCCCACCCCCTCTCCTCAATTCATAATTAGGATGAGTTAATCGATGTGAAGAGTGAAGAGTAAGACGGGTCGCTATGGAAGAATGAACGGGTTTGTGGTGTGCTTGGATACTGCCATATTAATGGAGGGGAAGGGGTCGTCAGCGTTAATGAAACCGGCATATAGGCGCTGCTGAATTCAATTACTGCGGCCGTAACTCGCCTCATTGCCAACACGCAAGGCCTCCAGACTGGGCTCCGCCTTTTGTGTACAAAAACACCCCACCCGGGGAGAGAGTTACAGCGTATAGGGAAAGCTATGCTCGCATAATGCACGCTGGCATACAAACTGGATTCGAGAGGGGACAGGAATGGTGGGTTGCCGAGAAAAGAAACGTTTCCGATCCAGATTTCCCCGTCCCTCTCCTTTTTTTTTTCTCTTTAGGATGATGTTTCGTTTTCCCCGCCCCCTCTTCTTTGTCTTTCCAATTTTCTTTTCTTTTTAACAGCAGACTTTGGCCGGCCACGCCTATACCCGCCATCTATCTAAACAATCATTGCACTTGATCACCTTTGCGCTTAATTTAACTCGTTCTGGAGCACTAAATATGATCGCTCGTAGGGTGGGAGCCGGGCAAGGGGGTTAGGTGTATGTGTGTGTGTGTGTGTGTGGGGGGGGGGGGGGTTAGTCCGTGAACGGGAAATGATAGTAATGTCCCCGGGGGAAATGGGATGGGGGAGGTTGGGAAGGGCTAAAAGGGGTGACGTATTATAAAAGCGTCGTTCGACGGCCTTTTTTTAACACCCATTTGATTTGGGGTTTTATTTTGTTTGGGAGGGGGAGTAGCCCATCTTAAGTAGTTAGTTTAGAAAGCTGTGCCGATGACAAATAACGGCAGAGGAACGTAATTTGAATAAATCTAAATATTAAAATGGCCATTTTGGTTTTTTTAAAGACTAGACCAGTGAGATAGCGAGCACTGTAGGCCAAATGCTGCCCTCAATTCTGACGACACGTGCTGGCCCAAGTGTGACACTGCAACTTGGGGGAAAAAAAACAACATCGGGATAGCGGTTCGCTATTATTATTACATCTAGCGATGGCAGGCGGGATAAGGGAACCGCGGAGAATACTGGAGAGTGGTGACTGGCGGAGTGAATCTGGGTGACTTATTGTACGAACCGAGAGGGGAATGTCTTGACACTTCAATCATGCTTCAACAATGACGAGTGCTCGACTACACAGGGGGGGGGGGGCAAAGGTCACTAATGAAAGGGGGACAGTGTTTTTGTTTCTTTTTCTCGGTCTGGTCTTGCATATCATTAACTGGTGATCTGGGTGCACTTCGAAATGATCGGTTCAATCATAGAGGTTCAATTCGCGCATAAATTACTGCGATCCCTAAAAAAAAAACAGTGCCCGAAGCTAAAACAGTACTCCAGCTAAAATACTGATGATTTGTTGCCTGGGGTGGTGGAGATTTGGGTCGAGGAGGAGAGAGAGAGAGAGGCATATTAATGTGAGGATTACAAAGAATATGCATAAAACAGGTTAATCAGTCATCATAATAACGATAATATAATATACCAAAAACAAAAATTATAGCGAGAATAACTTAAAATATTTACCCGTACATAGTAGCATAAAATGTATATCTGCAATTGTTATGCCAAAAGGACCTTTGGGTGCTGAAAAGAAACAAAACACTTTTGGTTCAGGAGTCTCAACACATGACAGAAGACAACCCTAGCAAAATATCATCATTATTATTATTTTTTTTTTTCAATTTTCTTTTTCATTAGTTGGTGACCAGTTCTGCTTTCCTCCTTCAATTCATCAAACGGTCATAGAAACACTAGGCTAAGCAGTTTTTAACTGCAGAAACACACAACAAAAGTAGGACACATTCTATTGTTAGGTGACTGGAGAATGCAAAACAAGAGTTTCTTTTAAGCATCGTTCCAAATATATCTGATGTTGAAGTTAGTTATACATTACAAGTGCAAATATCACTTTTGAATGGCATTACAATGCAAATATCATCTGGTTATTCCTGTTCTTAAAACAAAAACCAACAACACGATTAGATGGCTTTTTCAAATTCTGCCTGATTTTTTTTTTTTTTTCGAGAGAGGGGGCGAGTTTCTTCAAATTCTCTAGCGTTCCGTTTCAAAACACCTACTTCTTGCGAAAAAGTAACCTCACACTAAATTATCATACCGGCCATTATTCATAAATGATTCTTTCTTGGTTTTTATCCAGATTTCTTTGGTGTTCCGGGGTGAATAAAGGTAAGATGGTACCATAATATGATATTCCCACTTTGTAAACTTACGGATGAATCTTGGCGAGTGAAGGATGACGAAATACGTTATTTTGTGCCCAAACCGATTTTGTTTTTGTACCATTATATCGTGATCAAATCAACTTCTCACCATAAGACATTACAAACAGGGGGAAAAAAACCTATCAGACTTGGTTACGGTTAAACCACAGTTAAATGAGGACAGGGGGACACTTTTTTTATAAAAAATACAAGGGGGGGCAGGGAGTCAAGAGTTTGCAATCAGGCAAAGCTACGCTTGGGAAGGCCACCATCTAAGGAATTGATAGCTCAGATGGTAAGAGCGCTGGTACGCCAAACCATCGGTCTTGGGTTCAAGTCCCCAATTTTCTTTGCCATTTTTTTCCACCCCAAAAAAAAGAAAAAAAAAAGAAGTTTGCAATCGGCCCCGCAGCAAGCAGGCCGGGTCCGAATTCAGTCGCCGACGTCCGTCGACTTGAGCGGGTTCTTGCAGCCTTTACAGCGGCACTTGGTGCAGGGGACCTCGGAGACGAAGCAGGGGCAGCGATGGCCCTGGCACGTGTTCATGCCGGGCTGCTTGCTGCCCGTACCGCAGCGGCACCCCTCCTTGATCTCCAGCTTGCGGCCGGCCTTGAGGAGCTTGGCCCGGTGGCCCGAGATGACCAGCTTCTTGGGCGTGTTGGAGAGCTGGTGGAGGTCCAGCAGGCCGTTGGCCGGCCCCATCCGGCCGCCGGCCGCAGCGGCCGCCCCCGAGGCCAGCAGGAGGTTTTTGGTCCGACGCTGGTACTTCCGCTTGACCTTAGCGATGCTCAGGCCGAGGTGGAGGCCGGGCTTGGCCGAGGTGTGGTGGCCCAGCTCCAGCCGCTTGTTGCGCTTGATCTTGATCTTGGGCGAGGCCTTGTTGTCCGAGTTGGGGCTGATGGTGACCGAGTACTCGTCCAGGGGAGCCTGAGCTAGCAGAGGGGCGGCGGCGGCTGGGGTGTAGGGCTGGCCCGGCCCGCTGCCGTTCAGAGACGCCGGCGTTCGGTCGGCCAAGCACGGCGCCTGGCCGTTGACTTCCGGGTGTCTGCGCGGTGTCACCGCGCTCACCGTGTGGCCGTTCGGCACGGAGATACCGTGGACGCCGGCGGCTGCCGCGGCCGCTGCCGCCGCCGCCGCCGCCGCCGCCGCCGCCGCCGCCGTACCGGCCGACTGAGACGAGTTCAAGCTGGCTCTGGCCAGGTACTCGACAATATTAAACCCTGAGATATCCTGCGACTTACTGCGCTCGTAGTGGCTGTCGTTGATGGCCATCCCTTCCTGAAGGATGGACAGCCCCGAGCCGTGGGTGTTGTTGTTGTAGTTGGTCCCTCCGTTGGCCCCGACCAAGTTGCGAGCGATCGGCGTGTCGGCGATGTACTCGCACAGCTTCTTGTAGCAGGAGAGGAGGATCTGCAACTGTTTCACCTCGACAAAGAGGCCGTAGTCCTTGCACCAGCTACAGGACGGCTTGAGGAGCATCTTGCCGCCCAGGCAGGCGCGGCAGACGAAGTGCTGGCAGGTCGAGTTGGACGGGCCCATCGGGTCCTTCAGGAGGCCGGCGCAGACGCAGCAGGAGAGCGACTGGCGAAGGTAGGGCAGTCGGCGGTACAGATCGCTCCAAGTATTCGGGTCCCTGTGCTCCGCCTGCAGGATATACCGGCACGTCGAGACGTACAGGGTCGTGGCGTTCATCTTGCCCGTGCCCTGGTGCAGGCCCGACGCCGGTTTGTGGCCCAAAAAACGACGCCCTTTCGGCGGCGCGGCCCGTCTCCTCACGATTCCATCCGAGAAATTCGCGAAAACTGCTCCATTCACAAAATATGCATTGATCACGGCACACACACACACACTACACTCGCCACACACACCACACTCGCGATCGATGTTTACTGGCCAATGCTTACGTCACGCAGCTGCGACCTTCCTGGCGTTGGCTGGTCACCCGCAGACAAGCGCCCGTAGGAAGACCGCGTCCTGGTATTCGGCTGCACAAAAGGAGCGGAGAGCGTCTGGTTCCCGTCCGCTGGTCGCGCGCAGGAAATTCGGTCCCGGGGACCAGGCTTTTTTTTTTCGAAGGGGATGGACAGACAATATCACAACACGCACAAACTGCATTAGAAAAAAAAGGGGGCAGGTCACAGACTGCACCGCATGGCTGCCCCGGCCCTACGTCCTTGACCAAACGCGAGAATTTTCATTCCCCCACTGCGGGAAATTTGGGCGTGACCTGTTGTTTTGATATCGGAGCGTTGCCACAAAGAAACCTGAGAGTGGACACAGCTAATCGCTTCCACAGACAAGCATGGGAGCCGCGCAGTGCACGTAAAGAGTGACGGACTTCAACGGCTGCAGACTATATTAATGGCTTGAATCTGGACTGAGTCAACCGCCAGACCACAGACACGTCTACGTCTGGCTAATTCTGACGGGCAGTGATAATTATTATCAACGACCATAACAATTAAATTGGTTTTAAATTATAATTATTATAATTTACTTCGATCATCCATCGCCTTATTCCATTGCTGACATCATCAACCGCGACCATCATACAATTTCTTAACCGTGTAGTTTTCACCATAATTATTATAATCAGCAACAAATCTTAATGGATCGAAGGTACATTAAGATCAAAAACTGTATCCGTTTTTTTCCTTCAAACTATGACGACTGATGGTATTGGCAATCATTATGGCGTCATTATGGCGTCATTTTGGTCTAATTACTCACGCTGCCGAATTAAAGAGACTGCATGGCGCGTGTGGCCTGACTGTGCAGACGTCATAGTGACGTCACACGCACCAGCGTGTGGTGTAGAGAAAGCGGTTTGTGGACGGAGAGAAAAGGCAGGTAAAAATGCATTTGAATATCCGCGGATTATAATAGGAAGTGGAGTCTTACACATAATCCACACCGGGCACGGTGATTCGTGGAAGAAAACGTCAAAGTATAATTAACACAACTGCCTTTGAGAAAGGTCCTGCTAGGATCGAAACGTCAGGCCCACTAAATTTTAGATTTACATTTTGGTAATTTTAGTCAGTAAGCAGTTTGCAACATTTTTGTATATCACCTTAACACAACATTAGCAAGAATATTAGACAGCAGCCCGAAATAAAAATGCTTATGATCCGGCACGATATGACTCAGCAGGCTCACGTCCACCATGATTATAAAATATTATTCTTAGTCAATGAATGAAGCCGTCGATCCTTACCGCACCAGAACCCAACCCCGAACCCTCAAACCCCTCACAACAGAAACAAACCAATGTAAAACCATCCTAAAACGAAGAACACAACCTCGGACGCGTATATAGTACAGACACGCACCGTCGACTCGGCACGCAATCCAGCTCAGAAAATGGCCCGACGTTTCGCTCTAAACAAGACCATGCCTGTACTAAGCAGGGACCTTTAAATGCACTGACCCCGGTTGACCTCAGTCCGCTGACGCCTCAATTTCGAGCGCATGCGCAGATCGCACGCTGACCGAAATTATTACCCGATTTTAAACACCCGAGAGTGCAAACATACCAAGAACTGCTCACTGACTGATTAAAACGGCCCAGACGCAAAATCTGACAAAATTATTGAGGGCCTCGACTTGACGTTTCGATTTTTATAGCAGGATCTTTCTCAAAGGCAGAATCGGTCATGACAGCTGTTGAGGAAATCATTAACTGTGTGCTTTACTCCCCCTGCTGTTGCTGGTTTGTATTTTTTTTTTAATTTTTTTTTTAATCATTTTCAATTCTCATGGACGCTGAGGGCTAGGGAGGGGAGACGGATGGACGGACTGGCAGACGCGGTGCCTGGACGGTCTTTGTCATTTTTTTTTCCATTTTTTTTACTCCTCTGCCGATTACAGACAGTCGTATGAGCAGAGAATTCGGCATCGCCGTTTCACATCAACCCGACACCGAGAGTGTTTGAACAGCTTACTGGATGGCGGACAGCTACGCGGAGAATCAGGGGGGAAACTGCACAAGGGGCCGGGGCATGACTGGCATCTCCGCTGGGAATTTGATGTGCGTGTGTGTGTGTAGGGGGGGGGGGTAACGTTTCACTATATGGATGGGGGGGATGACACCCTGGTATGGTGCCACGTTACGTCTTCAATAATTATGAACAATAGATGGCGCACTGGGTCATGCTTCTCTCTGCGTCTCTCTACCTACTCTCTCCCTCCACGTCTCTGTCTCTCCCTCCCTCCTCCTCTCCCTTCCCCATCTTCCCCTCACCCCCCCTCTCTCTCTCCGTCCTCCTGTCTCTTACTACTCTCCCGCTCGCTCTCTCTCTCTCTCCAGAGTTCAGAGCGACACTCTGTGGGCCCCACAGGAATGATGAAGTGTTTTCCAGGTTCTTTAACGGGCAGCGATCCAAGTCCGCACGGTTCAACTCAACGTCCCATCAAAATAGCGCATAAAGATGAATGGGCAGTGTCATAATCATCACGATTAATATTTTAATGGCTAGCTAAACTGATAATAATAATTATTATTATCAATGGCCTGGGCCGTAGTCGGGTCTCGACGGCCGTTCAGTACATTGAGGGCGCCCTTCTATATGAAAGAGTCGTGGCTGATGTATGGCACCCAGACTTCGTCCGCGCTTTTGTAACGGCGATGTCTGAATTGAACAGACCATGTGTAAGACTATACCGGCAACATTATTTTTGTCAGTTTTAGCAGGTGGAAAGTTCTAACTTTCGGGGTGAAAGTTGTTTGGTTTTCCCTTAAAAAAGAAAATGTGGACTGGCTCCAAGTTCGCCCACGTTCTCCTCAGGAATGCGTCCCTCCTGCGCCCGTCTGCCTCGCTGGCGCGGCCGTGCTCTATGAACGTCTTTGCCGACGTGCAGAGGAAGATCGAGAAGAAGCGGCAGCAGGCGATGGCCGGTGGCGGCGTGAAGCGGGTTGAGGCGCAGCACAAACGGGTACGGGTAGGCCTGGCCTGGCCCGTATGCTCGCCTGAATTTTCTACTCAAATCCTAGAGTTGTCGTTCTTATTCATTATTAATAATTAGTATTACCCACTTGCGCAAGAACGAGTGCCCAAGGCTAAGCTAAGGAGATTTGTCTGCGCCAAAAAGACACCATATTTAATTTTAATTTTGATAATAAATATTATCAATTTAGTGGGCCTGACGTTTCGATCCTAGCAGGACCTTTCTCAAAGGCACTCTTACATTTTGGTAATTTTAGTCAGTAAGCAGTTTGCAACATTTTTGTATATCAAAGTTAGACTAGAGACTAGAGTATTACTAACTATTACTAGACTTAGTTAGACTTAGTTAGAGGGCCTGACGTTTCGATCCTAGCAGGGCCTTTCTCAAAGGCAAAGTGCCGAGGACATACATCATGTACCCAGACAGTCAGGGGAAGGAAAGCCCTGGCACTGACACTGACAGTGACACACATGACAGAGGAAGGACAAAAGGGATGGTAGTGGGATGCAGATGTACACAAGAAGGGAGGGCAGATCAAAGGGAAAACAAACAAAAGGGTGGGGAGGATCAAAGGGACAGGAGGGAGGTGGGAGATCAAAGGGGAAAGGGACAGGGAACAGTTTTGTTTGTATAAACTTTTGAATTTTGCTATGTTGCTAATGCTAGAGTAGACCGTAATGAGTGCCCAGTTTGTAGTCCGAGTAGCTTGGACTTGGATCTTATCTTACAACTTGATACAAGTCGCCTTTTTTTTTCTTTATTTGGAGAGGTCGGGCGACTGAAGCATGTCGGGTCCAAGGTTTTTCAATAGGGAAGGTCTTGCATTAGGTTTAATGATTTTTGGACTACCCCTGACTGAAATCCTCAGATTTCAGCCCGAAAACAGCTGTGAAACTGTCCCACTCGTCCACCATTGAATCAGTAAGAATCACAGATTCCAATACTTTCATTTAGTTTACTCACGTGTGGGAAAAAATGGAGATATTTGCCCTCAGTTGATCGAGAAGAGGTATCTGCCATCTGACGAGCCAAAGACGGCCATCTTTGATTCTAAACTGAACCGGTGTACACGCAAATTGATGACATCACACACTGCCCACCACGTTGTACCCGGACCTGTAGCAGCGTGTCTCATCAGTTTGGAAGGCGTTGATTCTGCCATTACTTAGATGAGTGTGAGTCATCGTTGTCGTATTGCTTTGGCTTCTTGTACGCAGGGTAAGCTGACCGCCCGCGAACGAGTCAACCTGCTCTTGGACCCAGACTCCTTTGTGGAGTTCGACATGTTCGCAGAGCACCGGTGCACCGACTTTGGAATGGACGACGACAGCAAGCAGGTGGGCCTCACTGACCCTTGACCCACTTTCCTCACCGTGAAGAGTTCGCAGAACCAAAGCTCCGGCGTCCTTTCCTCTCAGATGCCTGTTCTTGTTCAGTGCTTTGACGTGTAGCGCAGAAGCAGCTGGCAAACCATCATGGAATTACATCCACTCTGATGCAAATCACCAGGCCACCGGGCAAAGCACTGAGCGTACAGTGCAGACTGCACATCAGTTAGGTTAAACCCTCATTGAATTACATTTACACTGACACAAATCACCAGGCCACCGGGCAAAGCACTGAGCGCACAGTGCTGACTGCACATCAGTTAGGCCAAACCCTCATTGAATTACATTCACACTGACACAAATCGCCAGGCCACCGGGCAAAGCACTGAGCGCACAGTGCAGACTGCACATCAGTTAGGCCAAACCCTCATTGAATTACATTCACACTGACACAAATCACCAGGCCACCGGGCAAAGCACTGAGCGTACAGTGCTGACTGCACATCAGTTAGGCCAAACCCTCATTGAATTACATTCACACTGACACAAATCACCAGGCCACCGGGCAAAGCACTGAGCGCACAGTGCTAACGACACGTACCTGAGCTGCCTGTATTAGAATGTTAGGCCTTGTATTGGTTGGAAGTAAATTACTATGGAGTTGAATCTGGTTTGCTTGTTTGTTTGTTTTCTGTTCAGTTCCCAGGCGATGGGGTCATCACAGGACACGGCTTGATCAATGGACGAGTGGCCTACGTGTTCAGCCAGGTAGGCACCTGACCTGCAGCTCTCATTGCTGGCAATAGAGTGATCCAGTGCAGTGTGACTATAGACATAGACGGCCAGCATCTACCAGAAGCAACTGTAATGCCACTGAATCATGGCAATGGCCACAGACACAAATAACCTATAGACGGACGGACAACAGCGGGCGCTAGACTGTAATTTCAGGACGCGTGAAAAACCATGGTCAAACTTGTTTGTTCGTCACATGACACGGACGGACGTATGTACACAAACTCAGTGCCATCCACGAGAAAAATGACCGCCAAATTTTGATTCGCTATTCTAATAAAACACGCAAAGACACATCTGTAATGGAGTATGTAGTCATCTCTGAAAAGGGCTTTTGATCTCAATCAGCATGGTTTCATCCCAAAGATCCAGTTTGAATCATCATTCCGGGATTTCTCCATTATGTTTGTGCACATTGTTCATCTACTTCCGCCCATGGTTTCACATTTAGTCAGGCGCCGTCACCATTAGAGTATCCGTTTTCCATAGGCGTTGTGTATAGCTGTCGGTCAATAGGTTATTTTATATGTCTGTGGCAATGGCACAGTGACCGATCCAACAACAGCACCCCTTATCATTGTGATAAACAGCCCCATGAGACAAAATTGTCATTGCCAGCAGAATAGTGCCTCTGAACTTCTGAAGTTGACCCCTGCCGACCCTTACCTCGCCCTTCTTTACAGGATTTCACCGTCCACGGCGGCAGTCTCTCCAGTGCCCACGCCCGCAAGATCTGCAAGATCATGGACCAGGCCATGGAGGTGGGCGCGCCAGTCATCGGCCTGAACGACTCGGGCGGGGCACGCATCCAGGAAGGGGTGGAGTCGCTGGCCGGCTACGCTGACATCTTCCAGGTGAGTGGGTGTGGTCGGGGCGGGTGTGGTCGGGGCGGGTGTGGTCGGGCGGGGCACGCATCAAGGAAGGGGTGGAGTCGCTGGCCGGCTACGCTGACATCTTCCAGGTGAGTGGGTGTGGTCGGGGCGGGTGTGGTCGGGGCGGGTGTGGTCGGGCCGGGCACGTATCCAGGAAGGGATGGAGTCATTGCTCGGCTATGCCAACATGTTGCAGGCGAATGGGTGTGGTTGGGCGGGGCATGTATCCAGGAAGGGGTGGAGTCATTTGGTAGGCTATGCCGACATCTTCCATGTGAGTGGGTGTGGTCGGGCGTGGTCGGGTGGGGCACGTATCCAATAGGGTTTTGTGAATGTGGGTGTGGTCGGGCAGGGTATCGCACATCTTAGAGTCCGCAGGAGTGATGGGATCACATCTCTGGCCCCTTTTTCTGTTGCCTCTTTGGATATTCTTGCTGCAGCTATGCCCCATTCAGGCCAAGGGGCTACCCATGGTAGAGATTGCACAGAATACTGTAAACCTACTTGCATTTGTTTATAATATCCAGAGGAAATCCTCAGTAAATATACAAGTATTGACAAGTTGGCAAAGAAAACTTTCCCTCGACCCGAGACCTCTGGATTAATGTACCAGTGCTCTACCATCTGAGCTATCTAGCCCTTAGACGGTGGCCTTGCCAAATAGTCAACTAGTCTTTGCCAGGGTGGCAGCGCTTTGTCGGGGTGGGGCCTTCCTTTGTTTATTTGACAAACAAATATTTTGAAGTAAAGGAAGCAAAGTTGCAACCTACTCTCTTGAGAATGGCCGGAAAATATACAAAACATGAACAGTTACAGGGACTGATGGTCTCATGCGCTCATTTTTTATCCGAGCAGAACATCTCTGGAAGGGTTTTGAGAAAGGTTCTGCCAGGATTCAAACGTCAGGTTTCTCTAACAACATTATTTACGAGTGAAACAATTATCTAACATGTATCTTGCATATTTTAGAGTTAAAAGATGCAAGATTCAAGATATCTTGTAAGATACAAGATGTAAGAGATCTTCTGTCTTATACCTTATAGAAATCTTACGTCTTGCACTATTTTTTTTTCGTCTTCTTCAGAGGAACGTCATGGCCTCCGGCGTAGTGCCCCAGATTTCCCTCATCATGGGGCCCTGTGCGGGTGAGTTGCTATGGTTACTGCGGTCGCCCCGGCAACGGATGACCCCAATCTAAAAGAGAAATAGTCCAAAGCAATTGACATCACATTGCAATTATGGTTTGTAATCCCATTTGCAAGTGGAAGACTTTTTGGGGGTTTGCAGATTTGCACACAACATTGGTCAAGGTCAAAGAATAGCATTCATACATTGTCTGATCCAACATAGGCATGAAATAGTACACCTGTGAAAATTTCCGCTGAATCCGACAACCGAGTCTCGAGAAAATCGCGAAAAACCGCTTAGTTTGTTTCACGATAATGCAGCATTCAATTAATTGTTCCAAAAAATCATTTAGATCTAGTGGGTGAGACGTGAACTATTTCTTTACTCTTTTCTCCAAAAATACAGCAGACATATTTCAGTGCGAGGTTTCTACTATTACCATCTTCAAACTGTTTCATGTAAATTTGGGAACATTTCTGTTTTTCGATCTTACCAATGTTGTGTAGGGGCTTTAAGCAGCTGCATGAAATTGGGTCCTGGCTTCTGGGTCCTAATCATAGTGCAGTCAAATTTGTATGATCAGTATCCAGGCTTGCACATGCAAATGAGTATGGTCTATTGATTTTGTCTCCCAGGGGGTGCTGTCTACTCTCCTGCACTGACTGACTTCACCTTCATGGTCAAGGTAAACATCAAACAACAGAAAATGAAACTCCCCTCCCCCCCCCAAAAAAAAAAAAAAAAATTAATTAGATTAAATAAAATAATAATTATGATGATAATAAAGATTTCTAAAAAATAATAAAAAATAATAATGAAATAATAACATAATAAAAAAAGAAACAAACAAATCTAAACATTGAATGCATACATGTAAACCTGTAATTCACTTTGTAAGAGCTAGGTGGGAACTTTCTTGTGCAGAACTACCGTAATCCTGAAATTATATTGAGCACTAGATAGAAGGAGGCTATCAGGTTTTACAAAATCCTCCATGAATCTAACTGCATTATCAAATGAAAGATCTTTGTTAAACTCAACTTTTATTAATGCTTCCAAAATTGCATGTATTTTTTCATCATTTTTTGACCTTAAACTATTGTGCATTTTTGTTATAGGATACATCGTACCTGTTCATTACTGGACCAGAAGTTGTCAAGGTAGGTATTTGAAGGGGGGGGGGAGGTTATCTGTGAAAGCAAATTTTGCATCCAAATTTATAAAATAAACGTCAAACAAACTGACTTGAACTGAAAAAGCTGCATCCAGTTTGTGTGATCTCCGAGCTGCTGTAGCTAGGTTTACAACAATTGGTTGTTTCATCTGAATGAAAGCATGGGTGTGATCCCCGGGTTGTATATGGCAGTTAATGGTTGAATTGCTTCTGACTGGCGCCCCCACCCCGGCAAAGACTAGTTGACTATTAGGGAAGGCCACAATCTAAGGGATGGGTAGCTCAGATGGAAGAGCACTGGTGTGCTAAAGACTAGTTGACTATTAGGGAAGGCCACCATCTAAGGGCTGGATAGCTCAGATGGTAAGAGCGCTGGTGTGCTAAAGACTAGTTGACTATTAGGGAAGGCCACCATCTAAGGGCTGGATAGCTCAGATGGTAAGAGCACTGGTGTGCTAAAGACTAGTTGACTATTAGGGAAGGCCACCATCTAAGGGCTGGATAGCTCAGATGGAAGAATGCTGGTGTGCCAAAGACTAGTTGACTATTAGGGAAGGCCACCATCTAAGGGCTGGATAGCTCAGATGGAAGAGCACTGGTATGCTAGTCAATAAGTCACGGTTTCAAGTCCCGGTCCAGTCAAAGATTTCTTTGCCAGTTTTTTTCAAATTTAGATATTATAATTTCTTGTTTTTTGGGGGGTTTAGCCCTTGTTTGATTGGGCACTTGAGTGTGTTATTTTTGCCCCCTCTAGTCAGTGACCCAGGAAGACGTGACCCATGAGCAGCTTGGTGGTGCCAAGACACACACGACTGTCTCGGGTAAGCCACTCCATTCATCATGCATATGCGTTGCTCATCGTCTAGCGATTGATCTGATTGATCGTAAAAATGATGATTTTTGATCATTATTAATTATTTTTTTAAATTTTTTTTTTCAACTTTGTTTTTATTTTATGTCAAACTGGTATCTCAAACTGCTCAATTTCATCCGTTAAAATCCTCAAAAACTGCAGGGCCCCTGCACCCCTGCCGTGAATCTCGCAACGGCATCTCTCGGTCGCGTACGCGCTCACTCGCAGTCGCACAATTTATTGGCCTTCGGTAAATTTTCAGGAAATGACTTTACATCCCTGCGTAAGTTACGACGGGTTTGGTGAAGTCGACATGCGGGTCTCCTCTCCTTAAAAGCTAGGCGCTTCTGATCCAGGTCCTGCAAGCAAGAGCTTTTTTTTTTTGAAAAGGCTCTGCCTCCCTTGCAGACAGCCGCTCGCCAGGCACTGCGGTCGTAGGCGAGGGTTTCCCCAGCCCTGAAGTGGGATATCAACGGCTGTAAGGGATGCTTCAGGCAGGCACGCTCCTTGTGGTATACCTGTACAGCTGTAACTCCTGCACCACGTCCACCATGCAAAGCTCCCTAAGTCTTGTTGATTTTTTGGGGGGGTCTTCTCGTGTAGGGGTTGCCCACGGTGCCTTTGAGAACGACATCGACGCTCTGGCCAGGCTGCGAGACCTCTACAACTTCCTGCCCCTGAGCAACCAGGACCCTTCGCCCATCATGGCCTGCGACGACCCCGGGTGAGATGAACGACCTCCTTGCCATTTTTTAGGGGGAAGGACTGGGGGAGGGGAAGGAATCCCTGCAAGGGAAACCATCGGGAAGGTTTTGCATTGGTCAGGCGGGTTGACCATTGGGTGCCAGACCAGTTTGGGCCTAGCCCAGTAGACACTGGTCTGGCAGACTGGATGAACCAAACTTGACCAATGGGCACTGGACCAGTGGACCCAGTCCAGTCATTCAGGCATTGGTCTGGCAGACTCCATGAACCAAACTTAGACCAATGGGCACTGGACCAGTGGACCCAGTCCAGTCATTCAGGCATTGGTCTGGCAGACTCCATGAACCAAACTTAGACCAATGGGCACTGGACCAGTGGACCCAGTCCAGTCATTAAGGCATTGGTCTGGCAGACTCCATGAACCAAACTTAGACCAATGGGCACTGGACCAGTGGACCCAGTCCAGTCATTAAGGCATTGGTCTGGCAGACTCCATGAACCAAACTTAGACCAATGGGCACTGGACCAGTGGACCCAGTCCAGTCATTCAGGCATTGGTCTGGCAGACTCCATGAACCAAACTAGACCAATGGGCACTGGACCAGTGGACCCAGTCCAGTCATTCAGGCATTGGTCTGGCAGACTCCATGAACCAAACTTAGACCAATGGGCACTGGACCAGTGGACCCAGTCCAGTCATTAAGGCATTGGTCTGGCAGACTCCATGAACCAAACTTAGACCAATGGGCACTGGACCAGTGGACCCAGTCCAGTCATTCAGGCATTGGTCTGGCAGACTCCATGAACCAAACTTAGACCAATGGGCACTGGACCAGTGGACCCAGTCCAGTCATTTAGGTATTGGTCTGGCAGACTCCATGAACCAAACTTAGACCAATGGGCACTGGACCAGTGGACCCAGTCCAGTCATTCAGGCATTGGTCTGGCAGACTCCATGAACCAAACCTAGACCAATGGGCACTGGACCAGTGGACCCAGTCCAGTCATTAAGGCATTGGTCTGGCAGACTCCATGAACCAAACCTAGACCAATGGGCACTGGACCAGTGGACCCAGTCCAGTCATTTAGGCATTGGTCTGGCAGACTCCATGAACCAAACTTAGACCAATGGGCACTGGACCAGTGGACCCAGTCCAGTCATTCAGGCATTGGTCTGGCAGACTCCATGAACCAAACCTAGACCAATGGGCACTGGACCAGTGGACCCAGTCCAGTCATTAAGGCATTGGTCTGGCAGACTCCATGAACCAAACTTAGACCAATGGGCACTGGACCAGTGGACCCAGTCCAGTCATTCAGGCATTGGTCTGGCAGACTCCATGAACCAAACTTAGACCAATGGGCACTGGACCAGTGGACCCAGTCCAGTCATTCAGGCATTGGTCTGGCAGACTCCATGAACCAAACTTAGACCAATGGGCACTGGACCAGTGGACCCAGTCCAGTCATTCAGGCATTGGTCTGGCAGACTCCATGAACCAAACTTAGACCAATGGGCACTGGACCAGTGGACCCAGTCCAGTCATTCAGGCATTGGTCTGGCAGACTCCATGAACCAAACCTAGACCAATGGGCACTGGACCAGTGGACCCAGTCCAGTCATTCAGGCATTGGTCTGGCAGACTCCATGAACCAAACTAGACCAATGGGCACTCATGTAGATGAGTAGGCTGCATCCTTAACACTGCACAGCACATTTTCAAGATCCAAGATCTTTTTCCCCCCATTTGATTTTTCACAGGGATCGGTTAGTACCTGTCTTGGACACCATTGTGCCGCCAGAATCCACCAAGCCCTACGATATTCTGGATGTGATTCGAGGGGTAAGTATTCAAATATGAAACCTCTGCTTCTCTTCAGTATCTCCTAGAATTACAGTGAAAAATTTTGGATAACATTTCCGCTTTTTGTTTCTGTTGACAAACACCTTTTTTCTGCCTAGATTGTGGACAACCGTCATTTCTTTGAGATCATGCCAGCCTATGCTAAGAACATGGTGATAGGCTTCGCCCGTGTCGGCGGACGGACTATAGGCGTCGTCGCCAACCAGCCCAAGGTTACCTCAGGTCAGTCCAGCTGCGGCAGCAACAGTGGCAGCGACGTTGACAGCGGCGAGAGCAATTGTAACTTGCAGCATCAAAAACCCAGCAACTGTTGTTGCAGGAAGAGCAACAGCAACAACATCAAACAGCACCAACAGCAACTACTACATCAAAGGCCCAATACAACATTGGGAAGTTCGGAAAACATTGATGTCCACAGATTTCCTTCTTATTTACACAGTTTGTAGATGGTCATGATAGAATCCTCATGTTGAAATCTTACGGTCTGGGATGCTGTTAATTCCCTAGAAATCTGCACTCAAACATCGACAAATAGTTTATTACTCGTGAGTAATAAACTGTTTCTTACACTACAGAATGGTGCAAAAAACGTGACTTTTGTTACCTTTTTCTACTCTCTCAGATCACCATTTGAGCTAAAACCTTCGCAGGATTGCTTTTTGGGGAGGTTTAATGGGTTAACACACAAACTGTGGCAGTCTTTTGACCTTTACCAATGTTGTATAGGGCTTTTAACAACAAAAGCTGCAACAACTACACTGACCACTGCGTCGGGACCTCCGAAGTCGGAGTGCCTCCGGTATCACCATGTGCCAGGCCCCTCCGAATCCGGGCACCACTATTGTCCACTAAGTTTCAAACATAGACTCTCTTCACCCGAGAACAAATCAGTATGAAGTATGACAAAGAGCCGTTTTGACGCAAGTCGCCGCATGAATTGCCAGATTAGCGGCAACAAACTGTGGGACTTTTTTACTGTGGATGATGGAGGGATAACGCCGCACTGCCACGGGAGGCGGTGCGTTGGCATGTCAAGCCGTCGGTCAGGCAGTGGAATTTCATCCACTTTCTTCACCGCAAACTTCTTCCCCCTTTCCCCCTCTCTCCAATCCCTCTCTCCCCCCTCTCCCCCCCCCCCATAGGCTGCCTGGACATCAATGCGTCCATCAAGGGCGCCCGCTTTGTGCGCTTCTGCGATGCCTTCAACATCCCCCTGGTCACCTTTGTGGACGTGCCCGGCTTCCTGCCCGGCACGCAGCAGGAGTACGGCGGCATCATACGGCACGGGGCCAAGCTCCTCTACGCCTTTGCCGAGGCCACGGTGCCCAAGATCACTGTCATCACGCGCAAGGTCAGTCTCATGTCCCCACGATTTGAAAGGTTTTCCATGGCGGAGGTCACACCTGGCTGACGGGCAGAGTGCGGTACACACTGCCCGTTTTTTTACGATTTTCTCGAGACTCGGTTGGCGGATTGAGCTGAATTTTCCACAGGTGTGCTATTTCGTGCATATGTTGGATCAGACAACGTATGGATGCTATTCTTTGACCTCGACCAATGTTGTGTAGGGGCTTTAACATCTAATGAATGACAACAAATTAGAAGAGTGTTTAAAGACTCAAACGTTCGGGAGAGCGCATTTCAAAGCTATCTTTAGCAGCAACTACTTCATCATCACAGCTGATGAAATAGTTTCTGCTAAGAAAGCTTATATGCACTCCCAATTGGTGCAACAGATACTGCATCAATAATGGTGTTATACGCAGGAGACATCTGACGACGTGGGTTATCCGTCGTAGGTTGAGTTACGACGCATCGGAAGGCTTTTGTGAAATCCAGCCCTGATGAAGTGCCTGAGACAGTGTCTAGCAGTGCTGTGGAATGCCCGACAGTGTGCTTCATTGCATGTTGTTGTTGTTGTTGACAGGCCTATGGCGGTGCCTATGATGTCATGAGCTCCAAGCATCTCCGTGGGGATATGAACTATGCCTGGCCCACGGCTGAGGTAGCGGTCATGGGAGCGGCGGTGAGTGGCCTCCAGTCAATGCCAGACCCAGCAAAACATAGACGCTTTACCAACGCACTGCCAAAGTCTTTATGCCATGCCAAGGTCATAAGGCACAATCATGGCTGAGCTTGTTCACACTTTGTGTCTCCTGACAACGGGCAGAGTACCGTACGCACTGGAGTAATAGGTTTGCGATAACACCCTGTAAAATTCTCTCTGTTGTGAGTGTGTGTGGTTCTGAAAAGAACCGGAGGACCTCGACATTTCAAACAGTGTACTTGGTTCGTCTTCAAGAGACTGCTGTCTTCAGAAGACGAACAGAGTACACTGTTTGAATGGGTCGAGTTCCTCCGGTTCTTATCAGAACCACACATACTCACAAAAGAGAGAATTTTGCATGGTGTCACCGCAAACCTATTACTCCTGCTATTCTCAAACTTCAAATCTCATCAGAGTAGACACTGCCCGAAACGTTGCGTTACCGGCTCTTTTCTGAGCCACACTATGTCACCGAAGACCTTCCACTAATAGTATTCCCACCATGCAACAAGCAACAAGGCAGGGATCTAAGACTTCCAAAAATTTCCGGATTTCTGGAGGTGGCGTAAATTTTGGTAAATATATTTTGTGGAATTTATTTTTTTCAAACAGGTATCTCAAACTGCTAATTTTCTATCTGTTCAAACCCTAAAAACTGAAGGGCGCCTGCACCCCTGCCGTGAATCTTTCGGTCGCGTAATCAATCGCAGTCGCGCAATTGATTGGCCTTCAGTGATTTTCAGGAAAACGACTTTGTCGGTCACGTACATCGCTGACTAAGGGAACAAGAGTGAAAGGGTAGAACATCTTTGAGAGATGTCCTGCCAGTATCGGAACATCGGGCACTCTACATTTTGGGAATTCTCACAAGCAAAGAAGAATGATACTGATGGCTCTTGTCCGTTTGGGCTCCCCATGACAGGGAGCCGTGAAGATCATCTTCCGTGGCCAGCAGGACGTGGAGCAGCGAGAGCGAGAGTACATTGAGAAGTTTGCCAATCCCTTCCCGGCAGCTGTCAGGGGTATGGAGAGCCAAGTGCCACAAAGTCAATAAACTCTTAAAATAACGCAAACGATCAAAGGCAAAACTGACTGGGAACCTTTTGAAAAAAATGTAAACAATTTGGCAAAGAAATTGGTTAAGAAAACTTTGACTGGACCGGGGACTTGAACCCGAGACTGGTTGAATTGCTTCTGACTGGTGCAACCCCCCACCCTGGCAAAGACTAGTTGACTATTATTAGGGGGGCCATTATCTAAGGGCTGGATAGCTCAGATGGAAGAGCACTGGTACGTTAATCCTGGGGTCTCAGGTTCAAGTCCCAGTCCAGTCAAACTTTTCTGTGCCAATTGTGGATGCAATGACCCTATTCAGCTTGCACACAGTGGGCCATTCAGTGCACCCATTCACAGTTACAGCTGTGGATGCAATGACCCTATTCAGCTTGTACACAGTGGGATATTCAGTGCACCCATTCGCAGTCACAGCTGTGGATGCTATGACCCTATTCAGCTTGCAACCAATCAGTACACGCCAGCCGTTTCCAACGGGCCGCAGAATCCCTCTCAAACGTCTGCTTCTCCCTCCCCTTCCCCTCCTCCCTTCCTCCTCCCCTCCTCACCTCATCTCTGTAGGCTTCGTGGACGACATCATCCAGCCCCAGACGACGAGGCAAAGGATCTGCCGAGACCTCAACCTCCTGGCCACCAAGAAAAAGAGCAACCCTCACAAGAAGCACGCCAACATCCCCCTCTGAGACCGGTCCTCACAAACCTCCCTCCCTGCCAACCCCTTAATGAAAACAAACCCCAAATATACACACCAGCCGTATGGAACTTGTGGAGACAAGGGTCAGTTTCACAAAGCCCTTACAACGAGCAAACCCCAATATTATACTCGGGGTAAAAGGCCTTGAGTCAGTTGCCAAGAAGTCCACGACCGTCTGGGAGGTTTTAAACTATTCCTTGCACTACAGAACGGCGCAAAAACCGTGACAGGTTTTTGCTACTTTCTCAGATTACCATTTGAGCTAAAAACCTTCGCAGGATTTCTCTTTGGGAATGTGTAACGGTTTGACACAGGAACCGTGGTAATCTTTTTCATGCAAAGTAGCCCCACCCTAAACTTCTATACGCTTCCCTGATCCCGGAGAACACTACAAAAGAGTGCGAGTCTTGTGGAAATTTCAGTGCATAACCAAATTCGATCTTTCCAAAAGAAATTCCATGGCCCTGGGTTGTAATCTAAAAAGGAAAAGGGTATGCCTAACTACTGAATATTCATACGTCAACTGAATATTCATACGTCAATCCTGCGCCCTGAAATAAAACGCAAAGGGTTGAGCCCCTACAATTCGCGCGGTTAACACCTGTAGAACACCAAATCATCATAGTACAAATTCAGAATTCTGACACCATGACAACTGTTCGGTATAGCGGTCGTTCGTTATAGCAGTTGCGGCCACATAATCTTGTACCCCAAAATCGGGAGCCAAAGGGCTTGTTCGTTATAGCCGAATGTTTGGTATATTGGCGTCCAGTAAAGTGAAGCTCCACCGTACTGTCTACCACCGATTGGGGAATTTGAACCGTGCACGGGGCTAGACAGTGCGTTGAGATTGGCTGAAAATGGGTCTTTGTTATGTGTGGACAATAGTAAAGTCCAGATTGGGAGGTGCCGTACCACCAAGGCATCCGACTTTGGAGGTCCCGACTCCAAGTGGGTAGAATTGGTCAGCTGATGGCATGGTCAGATCAATAGACTGCCTTCCGATGCCTGCCCCAAAAATTACTTCTCAGGAGATGAAGTGGTTGGGAAGTCATTTTCACCGGCGAAACACAAGGTAGAATGTTTTTTCAATTTTTTTTTTTTTTAAGTTAACACTTTGGTGTTTGGCGAGTCCCGCTCTCCCCACCCCCCACTCCCCCCACCCCCAACCTCTTGGAGTTCAGGTTTTATTTGGCTTCTACACACAGCTGGTTGTTGACGAAGGCTGTGAATGACGTGTGAAATAGAATAATAAAATCTTTGTAATATCTTATTTAACCTAACACTCTGTTGTCCAAAGTGTGTGGTCTTGTACATGTAATATGTGGCTGGGGTATCAGTAAGAAGAAAATTTAAAGTCTAACGAGAAACTTTTCAATTCCCGGTCCAGTCAATTTTTCTTTTTCCTACTTTCTAGAGCAGATGTCTTAACCACTTGACCGGCAAGGTTGTGTGGTGGATTCAAATCTGTATAGCATCAGGTATCGCATTGCACCATGGATGTACGGTATGTTGGGTTTTGGGGTAGTCCATTTTTCAATTGTTTTCCTTTCCTTGATTTGATTAAAGAAATGGTTGGAAAATTGGCCAAGATCACTTTGACTGGTCTGGGACTTGCAACTGGAGACCTCTGGATTAACGGCGTAACGGCGTTTGTGTGCGTGTTTGTGGGGTGGGGGGCTGTCGAGATAGTAAAACTATGTACATGTAATTCAAAGTAAACCAACTTCTGTTCCATGAAAGTTACACAATTAAGTGCTCCATTTTCACACACAAGTAACGGTGGAAAGAAAATGTCACTGCACATGTGATGTGAAGTAAATACCCCAAAAAATACACGCTGACTAAAATGATACATGAATCTCAAAAGTTAAAGGGCCTGACGTTTCGATCCTAGCAGGACCTTTCTCAAAGGTCCTTTAAGAAAAGAAAGGTCCTGCTAGGATCGAAACATCATGCCCTCCAACTTTTTATATTTTTAAGGTGATATACAAAAATGTTGCAAACTGCTTACTGACTAAAATTACCAAAATGTAAATCTTAAAATTTAGTGGGCCTGACGTTTCGATCCTAGCAGGACCTTTTTCAAAGGCCTTTTGAGAAAGGTCCTGCTAGGATCGAAACGTCAGGCCCACTAAATTTTAAGTTTTTATATTTTTGCACGTTTTATTTTCCACAGCATGCCAAATTAGGCATTTACCAGCACTTTGTAATGACCCTTCTACCAAGCATCGTTCTCGACAGAAGCAGTGTCTTGTTATAATCATGGTAATAGGCTGCTCTACCCAGTGGGAACTACTTTGAGTTCTGATGAACAAGAAATCAAGAGCCTTGTACTGAAGTGGTCCCATGGTCACCAAGAACAGCGCCCTCTAGAGTCCTACATGGAATCAACAGCACCCATTACCCACTGATTGGGAAATTTGAAATGAAAAGGACACAAAAGTAAGAAGACTGTGGAAAGATTTATTGGTGTGGTGGGCCATGTAATTTATTCTTTGATTACAAAGAACCTGGGGTATCACTCGACCATACTGTAAGCAATACATTTCTTGTTTAAAATTTTGTGCAACATAAATGCTGTTGTACATGTACGTCTGGCTCTTTTCAGAGCATAAGGGGTTCTTAGTGTCACCGCAAACCTACATGTACGCTGTGAACCCACCATGCGAACCAACACATGCCATCTGGAGTTACTGGCTCTTCTCAGAGCCACACTCACTCACATAAAGAGATTCTGCACATGGTGTCACTGCAAACCTCTTACATTGTGAACCCACCATGCAAACCTTCACATCTCATCTGGAGTTACTGGCTCTTCTCAGAGCCACACTCACTCACATAAAGAGATTCTGCACATGGTGTCACTGCAAATACTCTACATTTTTAGGCTCTGTTGTCAACACCGTACTTAAAGTCAATCAAACACATTTTCTTGGGGAGTTTCTTGAAAATTCCAAGGCTCCTGATCAATTCATATTTTATCAGAATATTAGAATATCAGAATTTAATTTCTTGAAGCATAGCCCACAACAACAGGCTACCACTTCACAATTCACATCTCTATAATTGAAAAAAAAAGCATTGAAAAAGACATTTTCCTGCATAAAATCCTTCATTCTTTAAGAGGCTTAAACACATACAATGATTCATCAGTATGGAAAGTTAAGTAAATCATTTATCCATAGAAATTCCAACTTGCAACAATCTACAAGAAAACAAGAAAGAAAAGGAAGATACCGTAAATGTGACTGACACTATCCACCAATACAAGAAGCTGTCCACTTATAATCATACGAGTAGAGACCGAATAAATAGACATTATACGGAACATCTAGCACAAAGTAACTTCAACACAAGCCGCTGAATAAATATTAAATGAGAATAAAATAGAAAGCCATCGTTAGACTTATCACCGGGTTACTTAAGGCAACTTGGAGGCAGGTAACTGCACAGCATGCATAGAAAAAAATGTCTACAAAAACACACACAGGACATTTTGTGGATTTTTTCCCAGCAAGAGAATCTTTGTGTTAGGCTCAGTAAAAAGTCCAAAGCCAAAATTCACTTCTCTTCTATCTATCTATTTCCATCAGGTCGGTTTCGGCCCCTGGTGACCATGTTGACAAGTAGCCTCCATGCTGATCTGTCCGTTGTTGTTCGAATTGTCTCTATGGGGGGTCGGCCCACTCTTGCCAGAATGTTGTCCCACCATCTTGTTCTTGGTCTTCCGCGTCCCCTTTTGCCCTCCATCTTTCCTTGCATGATAATCTTTTCAAGGCTGTTGTCAGCTCTCATGATATGACCGAAGTAAGTCAATCTACTCTTGTCTATGAAGTTCAGAAGAGATTTATTATTGTTTACTTGATTCAAGACCCAGCTGTTTGTTTTCCTTGCAGTCCATGGAATTCGGAGAAGCCTCCTCCACACCCAAAGTTCAAAAGATTCTATTCTATTCTGATCTGCCTTCTTCAAAATCCAGCTTTCACTACCATACTCTTCTCTTCTGCCTTGCCTATAAAGATGGGAGCTGCAGTTAACTTTGCCAGAGTTTTTTTGCTGTGACCCCCATACAGTGCCTAATGAATGTTCCAAGGTCCGCAAGACCAATTTTTGACAGTCCATTTCACCAGTCCTGAGAAGATTGGACAGCTTCGATTTCATATTGGCTCTTTGAAATTGACTCCCAGTGGACAGGGCTTTGAATCATACCTGAGCTACCTTTATTTCACATATTTTGGAGGGGGAAAAAAAAAGAGAAAGGGTTACCGTAGAACGTGGGTTCGAATCCTGCCTGATCAGCCTCTAATCTTTTTTTTTTTTTTTTTTTTTTTTAAGCAGGCAATCAAGCAAAGCAGTGTTGATTACACGTCAAGTAGGGAAATGCTGAAATGCTCTCTACCATTGCTAGAATGACAAGAAATATACGCATCGGATGAGCCTAATGTTTTCACACAGGTTAGTTTACCCAAAATAAATCCAGTGCGGACCTGGTTTTACAGTGATGCAAGTGCAAATCTGAAAGCAATCATCGCTCGTTGTGAATTACAATTTTTAACCAAAAGAACAGGGCCACAAAGACCATTGTACACATACCACAACAACTGGTATAAAATGTGTATCATTTTACAGTAAACAAAAAATGATTATGCACTGGGCCATCCTTGATATAAATTGTACGCTAAAAAAAGCCACCATAAATGAAGGCAACAATGCCCATGACAAATAACACTCTGACAGTTATACTCTGAAATCTGTTCTGCATTCCTGGGCCTCCCATGCTTAGCCGGGCCCCACAAGAGTTCTGGACACAGTGTCTTCGCTGACCCACCCATCCCTCATCAACTGTAGAAGATACTAATCAAATAGTTCTTCACTGAGTATAAAGCCTTTTACCATTCAATTGGTGAAAGGAGATATTTGTCAATACAAGGGCTTCTTCTGTTCCTCTTTGCCCCAATTTATAAATAGGAGGGGCATAAACAGCTTCAACAAGTTCAGACGATTCTGGATTTTCTGTATTTTTTTGCTGGGCCGCATTCTGAAAATTAGCAGCTGAAAAAAAAAAAACCAACCTCCATATGACTGGCAAGTTTGGATGTGAAAAACTGTCAATTTCCGCCCCTTGAGACCCAAATCTGGCAAATGCAGGCAGATTCCATTCTGTTGGCTGACATCTTCATTTTAATCCACCAAAAAAATGTTAAACAAAACTTCACCTTGTACATGTTGTACCCTGATTCATTCAGCACCTCTCTAAATAAACAAGACAGGTACCACATAAAATACACCAACAGCCATAAACAAATCTGCCCCCCCCAAAAAAAAAAAAAAAAAAAAAAAATGCACCCAAAACAATTGAAAAAAATAATATCAAAAAGTCCCTCTCAAAATGCCTTGCCTGATCAAAAACGAACGTGATAAATATTCAAAATTAATTTTGTGCATTTGAGTTGCTTAAGTAAATTGACTCAATGGACTCATTAATAAACATCAATTGCTCATGAATATTCAAAACTATCTCTATCTAAACAACTGATTTGGTGTCAATAAATAAACCTATCACACACTTGCCTACACTTTGCTTGCAATAATATATATCGTCTACCATAAGCTTAGTAAAACAATTATTTTTTTCTAAAAAGAACATCATATACGATACTTATTCCCATCTCCGTTTCTTAAAACACTCTCATAAAAAATATCTTTTCATCTTCAATATAGAATCTTTCCGCATGCTCGTTCTATCCACACCTTTCAGAGGCTGAGCTCGACATAAAATTATGTCGAGGCCTTCCAAGCTCTCACCATTGGATCGTAGGTAACATACAACAAAAAATATAGGTCTCTACTTCCATTTCCACCATTTCTGTCTCCGCTCGACAAAACCCTGTTTATCACATGATCGCTGACCGACCAATCAGAATTGACCAGCTCTGGTGGGAGCTGCTATACATTGCCCCGGCTGTATATCTTCAATACCCCCCTCAATTTCTCTTCAGAATCATACTCCTTCAAAAAGAGATGACTCCAGTGACATGGTGTCAACGCAAACCTTCTCAAAATGTGTCCTTCAGTTTCATGCCCACACCCCCAGTCTCGTTCATACTGTATATACAGCTGTCGTTTTCACCAAACCCGTCGTAACTTACGATCAATCGCAAGACGATGAGCGATGCACAGAAACCATACGGCCTATCACAACTCACGGTGGGTTATCCATCGTAAGTTGAGCGGCGATGTATCGTAAGGCTTTGCGAAATCGACTGAATTTCCAGGGCTTCAAATGAAGGCATGCACTCAATGAAAATCAAACTCGGGGTCTACTCTTTCTCTCCTGGGCCCAACTTCACCGAGCCGCTTAAGAACCAAAATTTCGGTAAGCATGAAAAGCCCTGCTCAAATAAAATCAGGCAACGCTCCACCTGTATCAATACAATAAAGCACCCAACATTTGAATACAGGTTGAGCGTGATAAGTACCGAATGAAATACAATCTTGTTAGAATCAGGGAAGAATTTTCATGCTTGGCAATTTTTTCAAGCTTAAGCGGCTCTATGAAATCTTTGAGCACAGAGAGCTGGTCAACTGTTGGCTCAATATAGACCGCTTGCGCGACCACTGTCTACATGCCATCACCTGACTTATAGTGGGTCTTAAAATTTAGTGGGCCTGACGTTTCGATCCTAGCAGGACCTTTCTCAAAGGCAGAATCTCTGCCTTTGAGAAAGGTCCTGCTAGGATCGAAACGTCAGGCCCACTAAATTTTAAGATTTACATTTTGGTAATTTTAGTCAGTAAGCAGTTTGCAACTTTTTTGTATATCACTTATAGTGGGTATTCTTTCATCTCATTTGACGCAGAGCAGCGATGGAAACGTACAATGAAGAATGTGGACAATATGATAGTCTTCTTTGCTCATTTCCACCCCTGTTCTGCACCAAATGAGATGCAAAAATATCCACCGTATGTCACGTGACGGCATGTAAACCTTGGTCTCGCTATTGGTCTGTTCCGACCTTTCAAGTCCACAATTATCAATATCCATGCCTCACGGTGCATTCAGTCTGCCCTTCTCTTTGTTCAAGTATCATCTGCATATTGAAATAAATCTAACGATTGCATTGTACACAGCAGTACAGGGGCCGTTGTCACAAAAAAACTTGACAAGGTATTACACAGGAAACATTGTACACCAATTTTCACAATACAGACTTGCAGAATGTCAGACAAAAAGCAACGTGTGTGCTATTTCATTTCAGCAGTTGTGCACTTCGACTACAGGTACATATAACACAAAATCATAGAGATCAATCCCGACAATGTGATAGTCAGTTGTTCATGCCAATACGATATTAAATTATGAACACAGTTTTCTTAAAGCCCCTACACAACATTGGGAAGATCGAAAACCAGAAATGTTCACAGATTTACATGAAACTTATACAGTTTGAAGATGGTTATAGTAGAAACCTCTCACTGAAATATTTCTGCCTAAAATGTTATATTTTGGGAGAAATGAGTAAAAGAATTAGTTTACGTCTCACTGAGATCTAAACTATTTTTTCGGAACGGTATGGCGTTGAATGCTGCATTTTCGCGAAACAAATGAAGCGGTTTTCACGATTTTCTCGAGACTCGGTTGGCGGATTGAGCTGATATTTTCACAGGTGTGCTATTTTATCCATATGTTGGATCAGACAACGTATGGAAGCTATTCTTTGACCTCGACCAATGCTGTGTAGGGGCTTTAACATCTAATGAATGACAACAAATTAGAAGAGTGTTTAAAGACTCAAAAGTTCGGGAGAGCGCATTTCAAAGCTATCTTTAGCAGCAACTACTTCATCATCACAGCTCATGAAATAGTTGCTGCTAAGAAAGCTTATATGCACTGCCAATTGGTGCAACAGATACGGCATCAATAATGGTGTTATACGCAGGAGACATCTGACGACGGGCAGAGTACACACTACCCAAAATGTTGAGTTACCGGCTCTTTTCAGAGCCATACTAACTCTTTTAAGAGACGATGTATATGTACATGGTGTCACCGCATACATGTACCGCCTACTTGGTATTTCCACCATCCAAACCAGATCAAATCTTCTCTGATTTCAGTAATGGGCGCATAAAACATCAAATTGAACTTGGGCTGGTAACCCTGATTTCATTTAAGGGGTTTTTCGTGCTCAAGTAGAGATTGGTGCTAAAACAGCATCTATGAAATCAGTCCCTCATATGGAGGAATGATCAGTAGTTATGTAGCTATTGTTTAAAAATTTAAAGTGCATGCCATTACCATGGCAACAGATAATTGGGAGGACCAGCCACCCAGTTTTTAAAAGAAAACATTTTAGCGCCCCCCACTCACCCATCATAATATCAATTTGCAGTTTGAGTTGGGCTTGGCTTTCGAAAGCGGCGGCCATTTTTAATAATGGCCAGCTATTGCAGGCTACATGGTTTAACCGGTTCCCAGCTGCAGTGCACACTGCACTGTGGGCTTCCAGTCGGATGCCAGCCGCAGCTTGCGGGTCTCATTCCATTTTGGCTGTGGCTCGGAGTTGCATGCGGGTCTATAGGAGCCTCCAGTCAGTGGCTGCGGCCAATTCCCATAGATTTGCATGGTGCCAGAAAGTCACAGCCCCAACTGAAGTTGATGCGGCTTACAGACTATCTTCGATAGCTCAGATGCAGATCACACCATATTAAGGTGGGCCTGAAAGATGGCCACATTCATGAAATGCACTGCCAACACTATCCGACTATACAAAATCTACAAGTCGAAACTTGGTTACATTAATTTTACAAGTTACTGGGGAGGTATAGTTGCTAAGTTTTGCTGTCAAATCTCTGAGTTTGCCAAAATTAATAGTAAACAAATTCGGGCATTAAATTAAATACATAAAAAGGAAAACTCACACAACTCTTTGGTACTGTTAAGAAACATAAAAAAAATAAAATACAAGTTGTTTATCACAAATGCTGCTCCCACATTTAACTTAATTAGTAGCTTCTCAGGAATGGCATTTTATTTCGGAATTTGCTGATTTTAACATCAAATGCTGCATTCGGGAACGTATGCAATGTAACAGTTTTCACACATTGACAAATTTGGAACGCCATGTATGTGCCAAATTTGTCAGTCTGCAAAATGCTGATGTAACACAGCCAGGAATGTAGCCCTGCTCCACGATTCTAAAGTCTATATTCTGTAACACATGAATGCTGTAAGCTGCGTGCTTACTACGGCGACCTAGTACCAATTTCTTAGAGCCACGTATGCGCCAAAATGTGCTCAAGCGCAAAATTGTCGTGAGCCACAGGATCCCCCTGCCAACCCACACTTTACTTTCGTTTCGTGCAAAGTAAAGAAGAGTCGCATGCAAGTGAGAAGCAATGGACATCAAATCGCAGGGCCGTTTGTAGTCCTGCTTACATCATGAGGAAGACTTTTCCTCCTTAGCAGATTTTCACACTTAAGCGGCTCTATGAAATGGTGCCCTGAAATATCGTCTGAATTATTTTCAGATAGTGAGACAGATGAATGTTTATTTCAGGTACTAGTAGGAAGACCCTCTTAGGGTAAAGACGCAGGCATGCTATAAACTTGTTCATGTCATTTTGTTAGGATGGCTTTCCACTGCATAATATCAAACTGTTAGAAGGCCCACCGCACTACTCTGATGGCTAATTAATCAGATGGCTAGCCTCATGGCTAATTGTCTGCAGAAACACAATGCCGTTTGGAATCCAGTTTACACAAGGAAAACTTTTCATGCTCAAAGGCCCTGTACAACATTGGTAAAGGTCAACAGATTGCCACAGTTTGTGTGTTAAACCATAAAACATTCCGAAAAAGCAATACTGCGAAGGTTTCAGCTCAAATTGTGATCTGAGAAAGTAGAAAAATGCAAGAAATTGTCACGGTTTTTGCACTGTTCTGTAGTGTAAGAAATAGTTTATTACTCACGAGTAATCAACTATCTGTCGATGTATGAGTGAAGATTTCTCAAGAAGTACAGCATCCCAGACCGTAAGATTTCAACATGGGGATTCTATCATGACCATCTACAAACTGTGTAAATTAGAAGGAAATCTGTGGACATCGATGTTTCCCGATCTTCCCAATGTTGTATAGGGCCTTTAAGAAGCAGATTTTCACGCTTAAGCGGCTCTATGAAAATTGGAAACCCAGGTGGGTACAGACAGCACCACTCTGATCGTCCCCCCCCCCCAAACCAGGGTCTAGACATCGGCAGGGTCGACTGGGGCGTAGGGCGGGGGTCGCCTTGGGGCGGGGATGGGTCTGGACGCCTTCTGGACGCTGTCGTGCTGGGGCGTGGGGCCGGGCGTGGGGGCGGGCGTGGGCAGGGGCGTGGTGGAGACCACGGGCTGGTAGGCGGCCGCTGTTGGGTAGACGGACGGACCGGGGCTACTCTGAATGGTGTACGTCCTTGGAATCTTAGCAACCTACAAAAAAAACCACCCAAAACCAAGGATTCTGATCAATCAAGCTCTCAATCTCCAGAGTTCTGGACAGCTCAGGGCCTAGTGTTGTGGCTCTGCTGGCCGTAAGCATCGAATCGGCACTGAAGCGCTAAACGTAAGCAGGATGGGATGGGATAGGACGGGATGGGGTGGGATACGATGGGATGCGATGAAGTGGGTTGGCATGGGATTGGATGGATTTGGATGGAATGGGATGGAATGGGATGGATTTGGATGGAATGGGATGGGATGGATTCGGATGGAAAGGGACAGAGTGGGATGGATTTGGATGGAAAAGGATGGAATGGGATGGGATGGGATGGAATGGAATGGAATAGAATGGAATGAAAAGGGATGGGATGGAATGGGATAGAATGGGATAGAAAGGGATGGGATGGAAAGGGATGGGATGGAATGGAATGGAATGGAATGGAATGGAAAGGGATGGGATGGAATGGAATGGAATGGGATGAAAAGGGATGGGATGGAAAGGGATGGGATGGAATTGAATGGAATGGGATAGAATGGGATGGAATTGGATGGAAAGGGATGGGATAGGATGGAATGGAATGGAAAGGGATGGTAAGGACTGGAATGGAATGTGATGGAATGGGATGGAATGGGATGGAATGGGATGGGACGAAGTGGAATGGAATGGGATGGGATAGGATGGAATGGGATGGAATGGGATGGAATGGGATGGAATGGGATGGGATAGGATGGAATGGGATGGAATGGGATGGAATGGGATGGAATGGGATGGAATGGGATGGGATAGGATGGAATGGGATGGAATGGGATGGAATGGGATGGAATGGGATGGAATGGGATGGAATGGGATGGAATGGAATGGGATGGAATGGGATGGAATGGGATGGGATAGGATGGAATGACTCATTCTGAGCCTTTGTCTCACCAGGTTCTTGTAGCCGCTGACCATCGCCGTGGCGACCACGGCAATGATGAGGGAGACGGCAAGGAAGGAGACGGAGGCCCAGAGGAGGCGGGCGTAGCCGTCGACCGTGTCGCACGATTTCACACCGGCGAAGAAGGAAGGGATTTCCGACAGGCTGCGGCGACGAAAACAAGTTGGGAAAAGCAGGTGAGAGAAAGGTACAAGACAGAGGGCCATTCTCACTTAATTAGGCAAACAAAATCCCAAATATATCTTTAGCGTCCTGCCTTTTTGGTAGAAAGGAAAGAGAAAGGCTTTTTTTATTTTTACATTTATTATTATTATTTTATTATTATTTTTTGGAGAGCTTTAGCCTGCAAAGCTCATATGCGGCTGGTTCAATGCGGTTGACCTTTTGACCTTTTGACCTCACGACCTCCCCCAGACGAACTTACCCTACGGACCGGAAGGCGCAGTCCGTTTCCCTCTGCATGGTCACGTAGCAACAGAAGCACGTACTGAGCATGCTCACCGACTTCTGACACCCTGCACTGGCCGCACAGTTGGCCAGTCCCGTCGACGAATGACTGCACTTTGACGTCTCCACCTTCTACTTGGACCAAAAATGAAACCAACAAAAATAGGAAAATGGAAAAAGCAAACCTGACTGAGATCTCTGGTTTTGTGTACCACAGCTCCTACCATCCAGGCCTTAGATGATGATATATTCTCGATATATCGATATAATGTTGATTATTGATATCACTAATAGGTAATCAGCCGTTTTTACCAAAGATCTTATAGCGCGCATAGCGCACAAGATGGACTACTCCGAGCAAAATGTGAAATATGCACGCCATTTTAGTAAGCAACGGAATCTGTCGTCTGCTTTCGGTGCTCTGGAAATGAAGCAAGAGAGTCACAAACAATGAAAAAGATACAACTTTTGATGTGATGTGACCACGAAATGGAGAGAATATGTGCGACTTTGCTTACTAAAATGGCGCCCAGTGCGTACTTCACCCAGATGCGTGTGATCTTGCAAGAGTAGGCTATCTTGCGCGCAAGCGCGCTATAAGATCTTTGGTTTTTACTATCAATATATCAAACCAACTTTCAATATCAAGCAATGATATCCATAATAAACATCGCTAATATTGCTCGGAAAATCGTCACTCATGGTTTTCCTGGGTTTCAATGATGACCCAGAAATCCAAGCAGCATTGTTTAAACATTCTGTGATTTTTAAAATTTAGTGGGCCTGACGTTTCGATCCTAGCAGGACCTTTCTCAAAGGCAGAGTGCCTTTGAGAAAGGTCCTGCTAGGTCCTGCTAGGTTCGAAATGTCAGGCCCACTAAATTAGTGAAGTTTCTTCCCTCTCTTTATGAAGTTTATTCACTCTCTTCCCCCTTCCTTCGTGTACATGTATCTGTTTTGTCCTTGTCACTCTGCCTTTGAGAAAGGTACTGCTAGGATCCAAACGTCAGGCCCACTAAATTTCAAGATTTGCATTTTGGTTATTTTAGTCAGTAAGCAGTTTGAAACAATTTTGTATATCTCTTTATGAATCTTAAAATTTAGTGGGCCTGATGTTTCGATCCTAGCAGGACCTTTCTCAAAGGCAGATAAATCTCTTTATGAAGTTAATACAAAAACTGTTGCAAACTGCTTGACTGACTAAAATGACCGGCAATGCATAAATCTCGAAAGTTAAAGGGCCCGACGTTTCGATCCTAGCAGGATCTTTCTCAAAGGCAGATATATCTCTTTATGAAGTTAATACAAAAACTGTTGCAAACTGCTTGACTGACTAAAATGACTGGCAATGCATAAATCTCGAAAGTTAAAGGGCCCGACGTTTCGATCCTAGCAGGATCTTTCTCAAAGGCAGATAAATCTCTTTATGAAGTTAATACAAAAACTGTTGCAAACTGCTCGACTGACTAAAATGACCGGCAATGCATAAATCTCGAAAGTTAAAGGGCCCGACGTTTCGATCCTAGCAGGACCTTTCTCAAAGGCAGATAAATCTCTTTATGAAGTTAATACAAAAACTGTTGCAAACTGCTCGACTGACTAAAATGACCGGCAATGCATAAATCTCGAAAGTTAAAGGGCCCGACGTTTTGATCCTAGCAGGATCTTTCTCAAAGGCAGATATATCTCTTTATGAAGTTAATACAAAAACTGTTGCAAACTGCTCGACTGACTAAAATGACCGGCAATGCATGAATCTCGAAAGTTAGAGAGCCCGACGTTTCGATCCTATGGCAGGATCTTTCTCAAACAGCAAATTTTTTTTTTTTTTACCGAGACAGCTGAAGCCGTGATGCCGTCAATGATGGCACCGATGAAGGCCAGGAGAATGCCCAGGATCATGCAGGCCATGCCGGTGGTCATCCAGCAGCGCCCCTCCTGCTTGTTGTACACACCCACCAGGGCTAGGATGGCCCCCAGCAAAAGCTAGAATGGACAGAGAGATGGAGATCAGGGACCAATGTCAACCAATATATCAACCAATGTTGTGTAGGGGCTTTAAAGGCCCTACACAACATTGGTTAAGGTCAAAAGATTGCCACAGTTTGTGTGTTAAACCATTAAACATTTTAAAAAGCAATACTATGAAAGTTTTAACTGAAATGGTAATCCTGTCACTCAGGAGAGTATACTCACTCCTCCCACGGCCCAGAAGGAGCCTGCGTTGATGTTGTGCACCATCTGGTAAGCGGTGGCTCCTATGGTGAGTTCTACAATACACAGCACCATCAGTATGATGCAAGACAAGGCCGCGATCTTCCGTCTTTTCTTAGCATCTGATGAGAGACAGAGGAAGAGAGAGAGAGAGAGAGAGAGAGAGAAAGGTAAAGAGAGAGAGACAGAGAGAGACAGAAGGGGGAGAGAGAGAGACAGAAGAGGCAAGAGAGACAGGAGAGAGGGGAGAGAGAGAGACAGAGACAGAGACAGAGGAGAGAGGGAAAAGAGAGAGAGAGACAGAGAGAGACAGAGACAGAGACAGAGGAGAGAGGGAAGAGAGAGAGAGAGACAGAGAGAGACAGAGACAGAGACAGAAGAGAGAGAGAGAGGTAGAGAGAGAGAGAGAGGGACAGAGAGAGAGAGAGGGATGAAGAGAGAGAGAGACAGGGACAGAGAAGAGAGGGAAGAGAGAGAGAGAGAGGAGAGAGAGGGAGGAAGAGAAAGAGAGACAGAGAGAGACAGAAGCCGGAGAGAGAGAGACAGAGGGGAGAGAGAGACAGAAGAGGCAAGAGAGACAGAGGAGAGAGGGGAGGGAGAGAGAGAGAGAGAGGAGAGAGAGAGAGAGAGAGAGAGAGAGAGAGAGAGAGAGAGAGAGAGAGAGAGAGAGAGAGAGAGAGAGAGAGAGAGAGAGGAAGAGGGAGAGACAAAGAGAGACAGAAGAGGAAAGAGAGACAGAGAAGAGAGAGAGAGAGGGGGGAGAGAAGGAGGGGGAGAGATGAGAGAGAGAGAGAGAGAGAGAGAGAGAGAGAGAGGGGAAGAGGGAGAGACAAAGAGAGACAGAAGAGGAAAGAGAGACAGAGAAGAGAGAGAGGGGAGAGAAGGAGGGGGAGAGATGAGAGAGAGAGAGAAAGAGAGAGAGAGAGAGAGGAGAGAGATGGATGGAGAGGGAGAGACAAAGAGACAGAAGGAGAGAGAGAGTGAGAGAGAGATGAAGAGGGAGAGAGACACACAAAAGAGAGAGAATAATAAAGACAGATAACAAGGGAGGGAGAGGGGAGTGAGGGAGTGAGAGAGAGAAGAGAGAAAAAGAACAGAATCCTCAGATAAACAGGTTGTTGCGGGTCAAAAGATTTTGGAACACATGCAAGTGCACATCTACAGTCTTGGTTGGCTTGCTGGTGAACGGCTATGACTGTAACTACCACTGATGAGGGCAATTAGATACAGGCTGTTGTCCCACAGTGCATAGCCATAGCCAACAGACATAGCCACTGTATTATTATCTCTAACCAGTAGCCATAACAAAGAGAATATCTCTACAGCCGATCATATTCACCCATGGTCGCCTGATCAAACTCATCTCCGCACGTACACCCACCTTCATGCATATCCATGCTCCCCCGTGGCGTGACTCAAGTATCTCGACGACTGGACCCTCTCCTGGAAACAATGGAAGCAGAGAGAGAGACACATGTGTGAAACAAGATCATTACCTCATCTCTTCTCTCTGTGCCTTACGACATGTTAAGGCCCAATACAACATTGGGGAGATTGGGAAAAAACATCGATGTCCACAGATTTCCTTCTGATTCACACAGTTTGTAGATGGTCATGATAGAATCCTCATGTTGAAAAATCTGAAACTAGGATTCTTTGACTAAAAAACAATGCACAGGCATTTAGCAATTAAGCCTTCATGCAACAGCCCCTCCTAAAAATAAATGAATCGGACTAGCCTTGGATTCACCTCGTAAACAAATATCACATTTTGCCTCTTTTTTTTGTTTTTCTCAGAGAGACATTAGCTTTCTATGACACTTTTCATCAAGGGCATCTCTGAGATGAATGCCCGGTGTGACAGTGTGGGTGCCAGCAGAATTAAGCTCAGACACCTTGGCCAAATTGAAGGCCTGTTGTATGCAAGACTTCTTCTATTGTTTTGTTTTTGAGGGAGGGAGGGGGGGCAGCAGCCATGAGCCTGAGTCACAGACTTGTCCAGTCAGAGGCAGAGCCTGAGTATGAGCCAGAGCCAGAGCCTGAGTATGAGCCTGAGCTTGAGCAAGAGTCTGAGCCAGAGCCTGAGCAAGAGTCTGAGCCAGAGTCTGAGCAAAAGTCTGAGCCAGAGCCTGAGCAAGAGTCTGAGCCTGAGCAAAAGTCTAAGCCTGAGCTTGAGCAAGAGTCTGAGCCTGAGCAAAAGTCTAAGCCAGAGCCTGAGCAAGAGTCTGAGCCAGAGCCTGAGCAAGAGTCTGAGCAAGAGTCTGAGCCTGAGCAAAAGTCTAAGCCAGAGCCTGAGCAAGAGTCTGAGCCAGAGCCTGAGCAAGAGTCAAGCCAGAGCCTGAGCAAGAGTCTGAGCCAGAGCCTGAGCAAAAGTCTGAGCCAGAGCCTGAGCAAGAGTCGGAGCCAGAGCCTGAGCAAGAGTCTGAGCCAGAGCCTGAGCAAGAGTCTGAGCCAGAGCCTGAGCAAGAGTCTGAGCCAGAGCCTGAGCAAAAGTCTAAGCCAGAACCTGAGGAAGAGTCTGAGCCAGAGGCTGAGCAAGAGTCTGAGCCTGAGCCTGAGCAAGAGTCTGAGCCAGAGCCTGAGCAAGAGTCGGAGCCAGAGCCTGAGCAAGAGTCTGAACCAGAGCCTGAGCAAGAGTCTGAGCCAGAGCCTGAGCAAGAGTCTGAGCCAGAGCCTGAGCAAAAGTCTAAGCCAGAACCTGAGGAAGAGTCTGAGCCAGAGGCTGAGCAAGAGTCTGAGCCTGAGCCTGAGCAAGAGTCTGAGCCAGAGCCTGAGCAAGAGTCTAAGCCAGAGCCTGAGCAAGAGCCTGAGCAAGAGCCTGAGCCAGAGCCTGAGCAAGAGTCTGGGCCAGAGGCTGAGTCAGAGCCTGGTCGAGTCAGAGGCAGAGGATACATGTAGGTCTGAGCCAGGGCCAGAGCAAGAGCCTGAGCAAGAGTCTGAGCCACAATCTAATATTACATGTACATGTACATATGTGTGTATGTAGGCTTGTTGTTTTGTCTAAATGCAAATCCTAACAAAACCAGCACTTGATTAAGGCCATGTCGTTATCTTAAGCTATTTAAGCTTGGTCATGAAAATGACAACAGTGCAACACATACCATCATCTGTATCCATGCATGAACATTATGCAATCCAAACAAAAAACCCTGACCACACACACAAACAAATGAACAATTGCTTTTCCCATAGGGTCAATCCATAAAAAAAGATCCAGGGTCAGCATACACACACACACACAGGTCCCTGAGGGAACTCGCTAAGAACTGCACTAATTATGCAGACTATATGCTATAGCCGCGCCGGCTTCAGTGCGGGTGAGCATGGTGGGGAAAACCTTTGACATATGCATCCATACACGTATTTCCTATGCGGGCGACATTGGAGAGCAGCTTCAGACTGAATCAAGGGGCTTAGGGGGGCTCACAGAAGGCCAGTGAAAGGGGAAGCAACTTAAGAGAAGATTGGGAGGAAGTACATGGGGCTAGTTGGGCCACTGGAATTTCTTCCTTTATTCAGTTGACCTTGAAGTCCCTTGAACTTAAAAAAAAAAAGCCTGTTTTCAAGACACTTCTCCATGTCTTCAGAATCATCCACAACCCATCATACACCTCCATAAGTTTGCATGCACCCGGTCTGCAGCCACATCATCTCTGCCATCTTGCCACCTCTGATCACATTCTACAGGTCATTTTCAGCCATTGCCTGGACCTCAAACCAAACCATGCTACATGGCAACCGTGCCTTCTCTATGCTAGCCCCGAAACTCTGGAACTCTCTTCCCATCCACACAGGTCTGTGAAACTGATACATTATAGATGCTCCACATGCCTTTGATTAGTAAATTGATATCTGTGCTAGGAAGAACTGCGTGTTTTTAAGCATAGTGGAAAATGCATTATAAATGTTGTAAGTTATATAGTTTTACTGCAACCGGTGTAGGCTAAACTTTGATCCACGGCTTAACTTTGACCCATGGTTAAACCTTAACCCATGGTTAAACCTTAACCCATGGCTAAACTTTGACCCGTGGCTAACTTTGACCCATGGCTAAACTTTTACCCGTGGCTAAACTTTATCCCAGGATGGTTAATCTTTGACCCATGGCTAAACTTTGACCCATGGCTAAACTTTTACCCGTGGCTAAACTTTGACCCATGGCTAAACTTTGACCAGTTAGGCCATCGATACAGCAGCCTCATATAACTTTCACTCAGACAGAAACAAAAGTAAGACAACTTGTAGAAGAATCACATGCGCACCATCGCACAACTGCGTTATGAGACAATGGAGTTTATCAACTGTAATAATGCTGGAGGTAGCACTTTCATTCCAGTACACCAGATGGTTTCATTTGTGTTTAAGACAAAGCAATCTAATATACACACTACATGTAGCTATCGTTTCATTTACAGTTTTGCAGTTTTAACCTCTAAGGTTCATCCTGTCTAAACACATTTTGTTGAGAAGGAAGATTTGTCACCAATATGAGGGTTAGAAAATCAATGGTTAAGTAATGTTCAGTTTGACAGTAAACTATACCTGTACCGGTATGTTTATCAAAACTGAGAAGTTGGCCCACCTCACAGATTTTATGAGCTACATGTTTTCACAATACAGGACCTTTTACATGTGTCAAAACCTACACAGAACTGTCAGCCCCACTTTTGTTCAGATTCCAAAATTCAACACGGGTCAATCATATGCTGCACGTTCACACTTTGCAACACAAAATTTGGCTGCAACACTCCACATAAAAGTTAACACATACTATGTACTTAGTTTTAACCCATGTTGTTGATTGGTTCACACTACTTTCAGAGCAAAAATGGGTCACAACGCACAAGCAGGACAGTTTACCAAATTTGCTCGTTCTCATGATGCACACGTGTACAAAATAGCTATCTGCATATCGCATTGACAGGACTCACGCTGAAACCGACTGAAATGTAACTTGGAGGAGATACACTAACGTTTTCAACTTGGCTCACCCACTCTGGCATGTCTGAACATTATGGTCCAGCTATAGCTAGGATCATTAACACTAGACACTGAGTATCAGCTTTTTTCAGAGCCACTCACCACTGCTCACTCCTTCTCAATAGAGATGTGTTACACGGTGTAACTGCAAAACTTCCACTTGGTATTTCCACTGGTCATGCAAACAAACCTTCAGCTGTTGATTTCACCATGGAGGAAGGAAAGTTTTCCTTCCTCCATGATTTCACCAAACTCATCGTAACTTACAATCTTAAAATTTAGTGGGCCTGACGTTTCGATCCTAGCAGGACCTTTCTCAAAGGCAGAGGGATTGTAACTTACAATCAATCGCAAGTCGATGAGTGATGCACAGAAACCATTTGGCCTGTTACACTTTATGATGGGTTATCCATCGTAAAGTAAGTTACTGATGAATCGTAAGGCTTAGTGAAATCAAGCCCTGGCCCTCTACATCTTTTGTGATTTGCACCAACGCAAGCTCACTATTAGTTTGCATCTAGCAGTGCCAGCTGTTTACATGTTCCACATGACTGCAGATGCTGTAGCTGTGATAGGGCATGTGTGTTTAAAAAACCCACACCAAAACACTACCAGCCTTGCCAGCCTTCCCCACAAACAGCACAATAACCATGCCGGCATGCTTGATACACAGATACAATACAGAGCGCCGGAAACCCACGCATTACACACTGACATAACACCACACAATTACAGCACCTAAATACGTACATGCACTTATACGCACACACAGGACAAAGACTTTGTCCTAAGGCCACTATAATTTGGGTAACAATGATGCTGACCATTTTTTTAACCACACTGCCTCTTTTTTTCATTTCTCTTTGCTTGAATTCATATCCCATAATCGGGTGTGCCTTTCTTTTCTCTGCGTTATATACAATAGGTTCCAACAGGCACTTTTCCAAGCAAGTCTGGACAAGCTCTAATCCCCTCCAAAATGTTTGACTCAGCCGCAAATACAGTCCATCGTATGGTGGGTTATTTCCCTTTGATTGTAAAATAACAGCTCATTACCCCCAGCTTTCTGTGTCTCAAAACTCTTTTCATCTCTTGTTTGTAATTTCGAAGGTCATTTTCAAAAAGAGGACTCTAGATCTATGCACAGACAACTTAACCAGCGAACATGTGGTTCCGAACACATAGTCAGTAAATATTTGTACTGTAATATTGAGGATACTCATTGGTTGACAAAAATGAACATTGCTATGATCAGCTGACGCCAACAAAGAGTCATATAGGTCTAATTACTGAGTGTTTTTCTTTCAGGAAAGGGATTTCTGTTTTGATTTTTACAAGAAGGGCCTATACCAGTACCGGTAGTTTAAATTCAAGGATTTCTTTTTGTTTGATCGGCTTGTTTTCTTCTGTTGGCCCACAGCCAGGAGCAGCCTTGACCTTCATGATGAGGGTCAAAGGTCACATCTTCTTGGCTTAAATCAAGGTGGGGAGGGGGAACCATTAGATACGTACATGCATGTACATGTACCAACAAAGTGTTGTCCTGTGAAAAGAACACACCACTTGAGACGATTCACTATTACTATATTCTCAGAAGAGGGGAGGAAGAGGAGAAGGAAGTAGGAAGAGGAGGAGGAAGAGAAGGAAGAGGAAGGGGAAGAGGAGGAGGAAGGGGAGGAGGAAGAGAAGGAAGAGGAAGGGGAAGAGGAGGAGGAAGGGGAGGAAGAGGAGGAGGAAGAGGAGGAAGAGGAGTAAGAGGAGGAGGAAGAGGAGGAAGAGAAGGAAAAGGAGGGGGAAGAGGAGGAGGAAGGGGAGGAAGAGGAGGAGGAAGAGAAGGAAGAGCAGGGGAAGAGGAGGAAGGGGAGGAAGAGGAGGAGGAAGAGGAGGAACAGGAGGAGGAAGAGAAGGAAGAGGAGGGGGAAGAGGAGGAGAAAGGGGAGGAAGAGGAGGAGGAAGAGAAGGAAGAGGAGGGGGAAGAGGAGGAGAAAGGGGAGGAAGAGAAGGAAGAGAAGGAAGAGGAGGGGGAAGAGGAGGAAGAGAAGGAAGAGGAGGGGAAAAGGAGGAGGAAGGAGAGGAAGAGGAGGAGAAAGAGGAGGAAGAGGAGGAGGGGAATCAGGAGGGTGGGGACAAGAAGGAGTAGAAGGAGATGGAGAAGAGGATAGAGAGGTGGAAGAAAGTGTGTGAAATTTAAATCAACACATTCAATGTGCAATACAATATACTACAAAGAGGAGGAAGAGGAGGAGATGGAGGAGAATTAGAAGGAAGAAGAGAGGTCAAAGGACCATAGAGGAGAATAATAGTATAAGGAGCAGGAGGAGGAAGAGAAGGAGGAAGAGAGAAGGAGGAGGAAGAGAAGGAGGAAGAGAGGAAAAGAAAGAGGTGGAAGTGAAACCCCACTCCAATACAACCAAACACAACACAGCACAGCACAACACAGCACACCCGTATCCGACCCTCGGGAGGATGAGGGATACAGTAATTACTGCAACCCATGCCGCAACTACATGTATCCTAGCAAGGCCTTTCAATTGGAAGAAAACAGTCCATCAAAATGCCATCAGATGATCACACCATCTAAGTTTGTGAATTTTGCATTTTGGTCTTTGAAATTAGCAGTGCATACATCAAAATAATTTATAATGTAATTATTTTACAAAATTATCAATTAACATGATTCATTTGATTGTGAATGATGGACTCATCTACAGGAAACAATCTACAGTAACTGCAGGCTGTGCCTAGCATTTGGAAAATACTGTTGAACTAGAAACAAAAATCATAATCATACATGTACAATTGGCTTCGAATCTAGATTAATTGTTGTTCACGTTTATTGACACAAATACTGAATAGATTCTTAAATGTCGACAGAAACGAATATCTGACTCAAGTTAGCCTTGGACATGGATGAGAAACAAAGGACAAAGAGTAAAGCTGGTCGTGGTAGGGTGAGATCAAAGGGAAGGGCAAGGAGTAGGGTAGGGATTAGTGAGAAGAGGGAGAAAGAATCAAAGATCAAACTGAGAGAAGTGTGGAGGAGTGGACACAAACGAAGGATTATCAGAAAGCTACATGATGGTGTTACTGTAGTCCGAGTAACTTGGACCCTTACAATCGCCCTTTAAAAAAAAAATGAGATTTCGGGCGAAATCTCAATTTGTGTTACAATTCTCAATTACAGTTACTTCTATTACAATTCTCAATTAGTGTTACTGTTAGTGTTATTACTGTTACTAGTAGTAGTGTTAGTGTTAGTCATTACCCTCCTGGATGTTGAGACCAAGTGGTTGAATACAGAATTGTCCGAAGACGCTTCATCCACATTTTCTCACGGCTAAGACGGACATCATTACTACGGAAACTACATGAAAAGTTTGGGTTGAAAATTCCCGAATCTCGGCCACGGATCTCACCTGAATTGCCCTTCGACGTTCCGCTCTGCTATCTGAACCTCTAACTTCTACCTTCTAAGTAGTAAATTGCCAGCGATCGCCGAGCGAACAAAGAGACTCAGTGATCGCGTCGAGCCCACAAAGCACCGTGCACCGATCATCAGCTGGCTTGCAGTTCGTATACATGTGTACCACTACTAGTTTATATTCATATAATAAGGTTCTTCTGGATTTCCACACAGCAGCAAAACATACGCAGTTGTAACCTGTAAACAATGTGCAAAGGGTCAGAGGGAAATCCCGACCCGGGGTCGACCAATCAGCGATCGCCTTCAAGTCGATTACCTCATCGGTTTCTAAAAATAACTGTCTCCGGGCGATGGAGCTGTCCAAGTACAAGGTAGGCTGGTTCCCTTCCCCTACATGGTCCCCAGACGTCTCACGTCCTCCGAAATGTACAGTACATGGCCGTTTTCGAAATGAAGGCTTAGGCTCGGGCTCGGGCTTCGGTCATATTTATCTCACTCGTTAATACCATCACAGCCATCTAAAAACAACCCTTTGGCCCCAGTTTCTCAGCGAATACTCTGTACCTATCAAGCCAACAAACCTTCGAATTTTGTACATTTTGGAGGACGTGAGACGTCTGGAGACCATGTAGGGGACGGGAACCAGCCTAAGTCCAAGGGGGATCAGGGTGGCCAACAGAGGGCGCCCCGTGACAGCATTCCCAAAATGGCGTCGGTTTTGAGTTTTGTTGACGCGGGCAACGGAAAATTTCACCAGTTTACGTTGATTGTCTTCGTGCTGAATGAGGTTTCCGTCAGTGGTGGGACGCCGTTTCCGTCACTGTAACCAAGTAGGTGAATACATTGTGTGTTCCTAAGGGAAAAACTGGGCGGGGAAAATGAATTTGCACACGTACGTCGAGGCAACTTTGTTTGTGTGCAACAAAAGAGCTTCGTTTGACAAGTTACAATCAACAATGTCAACAATGTGTGGCGTGCGTAACAATGACTTACATAAGTTACAATAATAATCACTGCAAAACTCCAATACTAGTAATACAGTAATACTAACTTATACTTATTTATAGGCCTGACTTTTTTATCCTAGCACTTAGCAGGATCTTTCTCAAAGGCAAAAAAAAAGGAAAAATAGAAAAAGAATAGGAAGGTCCTGCAAGGATCGGAACGTCAGGCATTAACTTTTGACTTTGACTTGAGATGTATGTATATTGATTCTACTTTGCAGGTCATTTTAAATTAGTCAGTGAGCAGTTTGAAACAGTTTTTTGTATTTACTTCATGCAATAACATTGAGAACTAGTAGTAGTACTACTACTAGACGTGCCCGGATCACAAATGTTTGCATATTATTATTAACGACACGTAATCTGCATGTACACATGACATATCCCTGATACAACACATGTTTTCGACTTTCTCAAACGAATGAAGAATAGGAAAACTGACTGTGAGTGTGACTATGACAGGTCTCCACTCTTGTTCAAGTCCCGCTCTAGTCAAAATTGTACATGCTATTTTCACAGGATATGTTTAAAATTTAGAGGGCTCCACATTCTGATATGTATGATTATGAGGAGTAGGACCTTTCACAAAAGCAGAATGTCCATTTTTCTTAAAGGAAGTGTATATTCAACAGGCCACGGCATTCTTCCTGGAGTTCGTTCCTGCTGATGTTATGAATATTCATAAACACTCTTTACTCTGATTGGCCAGCGTTTAAGTATATAAAAGTTTAAAACATGATGTAATGACAATTGGACAATCAGACTAAGGGACCGGCAGAATAGCGTTTGCGGGAAGAATGCCGTTGCCGGGTGAATAATGACACACTTCCTTAAACATAATCTCTCCCTGCTTTTTTTTCTTTCTGTTGCAGTGATGCATGGGTCGTATTACCCGTCACCCCGCGGGGTGGGGGTAGGGCAGGGGGCTGGAGGGGGTGCCAGCTTCGTGTACGCCAACGGCCACGTCCCCAACGGCACACCTCGCTCTGCCCCTATGGCCATGAACGGCGGCCTGGGCTTCTCCTTCCAGAAGAGGCACGAGAGGATTGACTGGAGGAAAATGGGTGAGCACAAACAAACAGACCAAAGTTCACATGAACCCCTGTCGTTTTTTTCCCCCCTATATACTGCGTGCAGTATACTGCGTGTACTGCCAGGCTTTTGGCTGTCAAACAGGTCTCTTGTCCTTGTTGAGAACTGCATGGAAAGATTTCCCGCTGGCATTTTGACATCCAAAAGCCTGGCAGTACACCATCGTTCAGCTCGCGAGTGTATAACTTAACGCAGTATATACATGTAGTAGGGATACATCCGTCCGGGCCCATGCGGGAGTTGTCCGTCATTATGTCATACCCCCCGCAGTGACTGGCGGGCCATTCGAAAAGATGGCGGTTTGTGGGAACGCGAATTCGACCACCGAATTCCATGATTTTTCCCTCTTTATGAAACTCGTAGGTGAGTAGCACATAGGTAATTGTAGGTTGTTTTTAACACCCAATCAGATAAGCCAACATTTTTTCTCTGGGTTTCATTCCCCTTTAAATGTGGTTTCTTCTCTGGCTTGTCACCCAGCTTCCGTGGACGTGGACTGCGTGATGCGGGAGCTGGACTTTGCCACCCTGCAGGACGTCATCATGACGGTGACCTTCTGCGACATCCGGGCCGAGGTGGACGTGACCTCGGTCGACCCCAACTTCATCAAGCTCTTCCGGCTCTCCCAGCTCATCGCTGAGTATCTGTTGGTGAGCTTTTTTTTTTTTCTCTCTTTTTTTTTTGTGGATACATATTTTGTACACAAAAATCGTGAGCCAAAGAACATGTTCATTTAAGCCGAATCTTCGGTATATCGGCATTCACTAAAGCGACATTCCTCTGTGCACTTGTAGTGTGCTCTGTGATTCCTCTCTTTTTTAGCAGAAGTATTCCCAATCTCCTCTAAGGATGGTTAAGCTGTGTCTGACCTCTCCTTTCCTCCTCCTCCTCTTTCTCCTCCTCCTCCTCCTCCTCCTCCTCCTCCTCCTCCTTCTCCTCCCCCCTCCTCCCTCCTCCTCCTCCTCCTCCTCCTCCTCCTCCTCCTCCTCCTCCTCCTCCTCCTCTGGATCCTCCTCCTTCTCCTCCCTCCTCCTCCTCCTCCTCCTCCTCCTCCTCCTCCTCCTCCTCCTCCTTCTCCTTCTCCTCCCCCCTCCTCCCTCCTCCTCCTCCTCCTCCTCCTCCTCCTCCTCCTCCTCCTCCACCTCCTCCTCCTCCTCCTCCTCCTCCTCCTCCACCTCCTCCTCCTCCTCCTCCTCCTCCTCCTCCTCCTCCTCCTCCTCCTCCTCCTCCTCCTCCTCCTCCTCCTCCTCCTCCTCCTCCTCCTCCTCCTCCTCCTCCTCCCCATCACCCCATCCTCCCATCCTCCTCTTCCTCCTCCCAATCCTCCCCTTCTCCTTCCCCTCCTCCCCTTCTACCCTTACCCTCCCCTCTTCCTCCTCCCCCTCTTCCTCCTCTTCATCCCCTTCCTCCCCCTCTTCCTCCTATTCCTCCTCTTCCTCATGTTCCTCGTCTTCTTCGTCCTCTTCCTCCTCTTCCTCCTCCTCCTCCTCCTCCTCCTCCTCCTCCTCCTCCTCCTCCTCCTCCTCCTCCTCCTCCTCCTCCTCCTCCTCCTCCACCTCCTCCTCCTCCTCCTCCTCCTCCTCCTCCTCCTCCTCCTCCTCCTCCTCCTCCTCCTCCTCCTCCTCCTCCTCCTCCTCCTCCTCTGGATCCTGCAGCATTCGCAGAACTACCTGACGCACGGCCTGGGCCTGGCCCAGGAGAAGCTGGATCAGGCGGAGGAGGCCCAGCACCTGGGCAAGCAGGAGACGGACCGGGCCCAGGCAGAGGTGCGCCGGGTCCGGGAGGAGTGCCACAAGCGCAAGAAGCTGCTCCGGCAGCAGCAGGGCCTGATCCAGGCCGGGGCCAACAACTACCACAAGGTGAGGGACCTGCTCTCTGGCCTTTCCTTTAGGTGGCATCTGTCCTTAAGGTGGCATCTGTCCTTCAGGTGAAATCTGTCCTTAAGGTGGCATCTGTCCTTGAGATTTAATCTGTCCTTAAGGTGGCATCTGTCCTTAAGATGGCATCTGTCCTTAAGATGGTATCTGTCCTTAAGGTGGCATCTGCCCTTAAGGTGGCATCTGTCCTTAAGGTGGCATCTGTCCTTGAGGTTTTATCTGCCCTTGAGGTTACATCTGTCCTTTTGGTCGCTTCTGCGCTTCTGCCCTTAAAGTCACATTTGTCTTTCAGTTGCATCTTGCCTTACATCATGGCTTCCTTAAGGGTGTGTCTGGCCTTAAGTTCATGTCTTTCAGGAAGTTTGTGACTTGCCTTTAGGTAATTTCTAGCTTTAAGGTTGCATTTTGCCTAAAGGCTGTGTCTTGCCTTAAGGTCGTGTCTTGTCTTAAGGTCTTGTCTTGCCTTAAGGTCATGTCTGGCTTTAAGATTGTGTCTAGCTTTAAGGTTGTGTCTTGCCTTAAGGTTGTGTCTTGCCTTAAGGTCGTGTCTTTCCTTAAGGTCGTGTCTCCCAGGTCTGACCTTGCTTGATTTCTGGATCTCTCCTGGCAGTGTCCGTACTGTTCCAAGGCCTTCGTCCATGCCGCCTACCTCCAGTCCCACCTCCAGCGCAAGCACCCGGAGCACGTGCCGCCCTCGGCCGACTCTGAGGCCCAGCGCCAGCGGGAGAGCCTGGAGCGGGAGGTGGAGGGGCTGAAGGAGCGCCTGCACCTGACGGAGAGCCAGATGCAGGAGGAGAGGAAGACCCTGCAGCAGCAGATGAGCGCCCAGAAGGTGAGGAATGGAGACGAGGTGATGGAACACTCCGGGAAAGGGGGGTGGATGTAATGAGATGTGAAGATTTGCATGGTGGGCTCACAATGTAAGAGGTCTGCAATGACACCATGTGCAGAATCTCTTCATGCGAGTGATTTTGGCTATGAGAGGAGTCCAGTAACTCTAGATGATGTAGGAAGGTTTGCATGGTGGGTTAGAATGTGAGATGTCACAGCTAACAAGGCAAGGGATCACAGCCCGCATGACAAGGGGTGACAGCCCACAAAGCAAGGGGTGACAGCCCACAAGGCAAGGGATCAGAGCTCACAAGGCAAGGGGTGACAGCCCGCACGGCAAGGGTAGACAGCATGCAGGGCAAGGGATCACAGCCCCACAAGGCAACAGCCCAAGTGTCAAGGGGTAACAGCCCATAAGGCAAGGGGTAACAACCCATAAGGCAAGGGGTAACAGCCCACAAGGCAAGGGGTAACAGCCCACAAGGCAAGGGGTGACAGCCCACAAGGCAAGGGATCAGAGCTCACAAGGCAACAGCCCACGTGTCAAGGGGTAACAGCCCATGAGGCAAGGGGTAACAGCCCACAAGGCAAGGGGTGACAGCCCGCACGGCAAGGGTAGACAGCATGCAGGGCAAGGGATCACAGCCCCACAAGGCAACAGCCCACGTGTCAAGGGGTAACAGCCCATAAGGCAAGGGGTAACAGCCCACAAGGCAAGGGCTGATAGCCCATAAGGCAAGGGATCACAGCCCCACAAGGCAACAGCCCACGTGTCAAGGGGTAACAGCCCATAAGGCAAGGGGTAACAGCCCACAAGGCAAGGGCTGATAGCCCATAAGGCAAGGGATCACAGACCGACAAGGCAAGGGATCACAGGCCCACAAGGCAAGGGCTGATAGCCCACAAGGCAAGGGCTGATAGCCCACAAGGCAAGGGCTGATAGCCCACAAGGCAAGGGCTGATAGCCCACAAGGCAAGGGCTGATAGCCCACAAGACTAGGGCTGACAGCCCACAAGACAGGGGCTGACAGCTGGCAAGACAAGGGGTGACAGCCCGCACGGCAAGGGGTGACAGCCCGCAAGACAAGGGGTGACAGCCCACAAGACAGGGGCTGACAGCCTGCAAGACAAGGGGTGACAGCCCACAAGACAGGGGCTGACAGCCCGCAAGACAAGGGGTGACAGCCCGCAAGACAAGGGGTGACAGCCCGCAAGACAAGGGGTGATAGCCCACAAGACAGGGGCTGACAGCCCGCAAGACAAGGGGTGACAGCCCGCACGGCAAGGGGTGACAGCCTGCATGGCAAGGAATCACAGCCCGCAAGGCAAGGGGTGACAGCCCATAAGCCAATGGATCTCAGCCCACAAGCCAATGGATCTCAGCCCACAAGGCAAGGGGTGACAGCCCGCAAGGCAAGGGGTGACAGCCCGCACGGCAAGGGGTGACAGCCTGCACGGCAAGGAATCACAGGTGGCAAGGCAAGGGTTGACAGCCCACAAGCCAATGGATCTCAGCCCACAAGGCAAGGGGTGACAGCCTGCACGGCAAGGAATCACAGCCCGCAAGGCAAGGGGTGACAGCCCACAAGCCAATGGATCTCAGCCCACAAGGCAAGGGGTGACAGCCTGCCCGGCAAGGAATCACAGGTGGCAAGGCAAGGGTTGACAGCCCGCAAGACAAGGGGTGACAGCTCGCCTGTAATCAACCTTGGATCTCCCCCCTCACTCCAGGAGAGCCTGGCCCGGGAAGACAGCAAGAAGGTGGAGGCGCTGCACCGGCAGCAGATGGAGTCCTGGAAGCAGGAGCAGCTAGACACGCAGAGAGTAAGTGCACTATCTTCTCCCTAACTCTTTTCCAATGTCAGTGGTGGGTCTCCCAGCCCAGGCCTGCCGTGCCAAGGGTATTTTTTTTTCAGGAAGAGATGCGGTCCTGCAAAGAACCGGCGAGTGGAAGCGTGACAGGCCACTCTCCCTGAGGTCAGTCAGAGCATCCTGGGCCGAAAGTTCGTGGAGTCCGCTTCAGCACCCAAATTTGCTGAACAAGCACACAATAGATAATAGCGTGATGTCTGTGTTGATGAGCAGGGCAAAACCTCTTGAAGCACACACTATCATGATTCATTTTGAGTCTCTCTCTATCTCCTTCAAGCACTTCTCTTTCTCCTTCGAGTATTTCTCTTTCTCCTTTGAGCACTTCTCTTTCTCCTTTGAGTACCTCTCTTTCTCCTTCAAGTACCTCTCTTTCTCCTTCGAGTATTTCTCTTTCTCCTTTGAGCACTTCTCTTTCTCCTTTGAGCACTTCTCTTTCTCCTTTGAGTACCTCTCTTTCTCCTTCAAGTACCTCTCTTTCTCCTTCGAGTATTTCTCTTTCTCCTTTGAGCGCTTCTCTTTCTCCTTTGAGCACTTCTCTTTCTCTTTTGAGCACTTCTCTTTCTCCTTTGAGCACTTCTCTTTCTCCTTTGAGCACTTCTCTTTCTCCTTTGAGTACCTCTCTTTCTCCTTCAAGTACCTCTCTATCTCCTTCTTTCTTTAGCCCTTAACCTTGAGGGGCTTTCTACACCACAAGAGTCTTCAAGATACAATTCACATAGTGTCCCTACACAGCATCCGGTGGTTAAAGCCCCTACACACCATCGGTAAAGGTCTTTAAAAACGCATCCATACTTTGTCTAATCCAGCATATGCATGGAATAACACACCTGTGAAAGTTTCAGCTCAATCCGTCTACCATGTCGCGAGAAGATGGTGAAAACTTGGCTATTTTTGTCCATAAAACTGTGTCAGCTTCCTGGATCGTGAAATGCACCTAGCAGAATTTTCAATAGCATCACCGTGCATTTAAACCGGAAAATTGCGAGAAAATCTTGAAGCAGTCGTCGGTACATGTTATTGCGAAAGGACCATGTTGGATTTATGCAAATGGTGTGTAGGGGCTTTAAGGCTGGTAACCGTGTTTTTTTTTCTTCCAAAAGTCATTTTAAAACGACCGTTGGAAATTCATACAAAATTCCACTTCTCATGAAAATGGCAGCATTCCAAGCGCTAAAAGTTCACAGCATGTCTGATACTGGTGTTTGCTTCCACTCGAGTAAAGTTACTGTAACCAAAATTTGTCAGGTCGAAATTTTGGATTTGTGCGAATGGTTGCGCAGGGGCTTTGACCCAGTGATCAATCCCTTTTCAACAGTCGGAGATGGAGCGAATGCAGGACATGTTCATGAAGGAGCTGAAGGAGATGAACGAGAAGTACTCCTCCTCCCAGCTGGCTCTGGAGGATCTCCAGTCCAAGTACGGTGAGTGTCAGTCCCCTGTGCCCAACGATCACCTTACAGGGGTCGATTTGGTTTCAGCCAGCCAGTACTGGCTGATTTTTGTTGCCGGTCTTTGGTGGAGAGTATTTTTTGATGCACTCCGTCACGATGTGGTGCAGCGGCTGTACGGTAGCTCAGCGGACACTCGTCATAGGGGGAAGCAGTGTCACAGAGCTGAAATCTTTTGAAGTACTCTTCTCTCTCTCTCTGGCCCTCCTTTCCCCCTCTTTTTCTCCCTCCCCCCACTCTGTCCTACCTCCCTCCTCTCTCTCTTCCTCCCTCACTCTGTCTTCCTCCCATTCTCGCCCTCCTGTTTCACTCCCTCCCCTCTCTCTCCCTGCCCTCCCTCTCCTTCCCCCTCGCTCCCCCTCTCGTCTCCTCTCTCCCCTCTCCCTCCCCCTCTCTCTCCCCCTCCCATCTCCCTCCCCGTCTCTCCCCCTCACCCCCCTCTTGCCCCCTCTCTCCCCTCTCCCTCTCTCCCCTCTCTCTCCCTCCCTGTCTCTTCCGCTCTCTCTCTTTCTCCCTTCCCCCGCTATCTCCCTGTCTCTTCCTCTCTCTCTCTTTCTCCCTTCCCCCGCTATCTCCCTGTCTCTTCCTCTCTCTATCTGCCCTCCCTCTCCCTGCCCTCTCCCTGCCCTCTCTCTCCCCTCTCCCTCTCCCTCCCCTCTCCCTCCCCGTCTCTCCCCATCTCTCCCCTCTCTCTTTCTCTCCCTCCCCCTGTATCTTCCTTTCCCTCCCTCTCTCTCCCTGCCCTCCCTCGCTCCCTCACTATATCTCGCTGTCCTCACTATATCTGACTTCCCTCCCTCCCTCTCCGTCCCCTATCACTGATACCTGGCCCTTTCTGGCCCCGCCTGATAATATCAGAGTCCTTCTCCAGCAATGGTTTGCTGTGCCGACTACGATGCCTCGATCCCAACTACCAACCCTTACCGTGTTCTGTCTCCCCATCCTCTCCCCTCCCCGTCTCTCCCACCCAGGCAAGAAATCCAACCTGGGGAGCTTGCAGGACGAGGACGAGATTGCCAGTCTGAGGCAGATGGTCAAGAGACAGGGCAAGGAGAACGAATCACGGAGCAGGGACCTCCAAGAGAAAGTGAGAGAAGAGAAGTTGTCTCTGTTATAACCGCACCCACACCAACCCTGTGTGCCTTCTCCAAACCCTCGGTATACAACCTTCCCCCCCAGCCCAGGGTACAGCTGAATAGACTTACGGTCTGGTACTGGCAAATCTCAAGCTCAAACAGTGGGAGAGGGTAGAGAGGGTATCTCAGACATCTGTCCTTGAGGTGGCATCTGTCTTTAAGGTGGCATCTGTCCTTACGGTGGCATCTGTCCTTACGGTGGCATCTGTCCTTACGGTGGCATCTGTCCTTAAGGTGACATCTGTCCTTAAGGTGGCATCTGTCCTGAAGGTGGCATCTGTCCTTACGGTGGCATCTGTCCTTAAGGTGACATCTGTCCTTAAGGTGGCATCTGTCCTTAAGGTGGCATCTGTCCTTAAGGTATCCAGACTCTGCCATATCTGCCATGCCCACACACTGAGCTTGATCTTCCTGATCGAGTGACCCACCTCATTAACTTCCAGTTTTCTGAATGTACATATAGTTTAAATACAAAATTGATAATTAAAAAAAAGCAATTGACATCATGTCAGTGCGGTTCGTGATCCTGCTTACACAAGGAAGACTTTTCCTACTTAGCAGATTTAGTGGCTCTATGGAGTTTTCTACAGCAGTTGGGGGTCACACAAAGTGGACGCAGTGTGTAATTTTTTCAGTATGATAATGATAATGATAGCACTCTTGGCTTGTTATTTGATTCCCACTAGTTGGCGTCCACCCAGGCGGCCATGCGTGAGCAGACCAAACGTCTCAAGGAGCAGAATAAGGCTGCGAGGAAGGAGTACCAGGAGGAGATGCAGGACCTACAGGCCCAGCTTGCCCAGAGCCAGGCAGCGCTGGCCATTGAGAGGCAAGGAGGCAACGATGTGGGCAGGAAGTACGAGAAACGCATCCAGCAACTCATGCAGGTTAGCCCTACCCTCAGGCCGCCTCCTCCTCATCTCTTCCTCTTCCTTCTCCTTTCTCCTCCTTCTCCTCCCCTCCTCCTCCAACTCAAAAGCCTACTCCTCCCGTTCATCCTCCTCTTCCTCCTCCCCATCCTCCCCTTCTCCTTCCCCTCCTCCCCTTCTACCCTTACCCTCCCCTCTTCCTCCTCCCCCTCTTCCTCCTCTTCATCCCTTTCCTCCCCCTTTTCCTCCTCTTCCTTCCCCTTGTCCTCTTGTTCCTCCTCTATTTCCTCCTCTTCCTCCCCGTCCTCTTCCTCCCCCTCTTCCTCCTATTCCTCCTCTTCCTCATGTTCCTCGTCTTCTTCCTCCTCTTCCTCTTCCTCTTTCCCCCCTCTTCCTCCCCCTCTTCCTCCTCTTTTCCTCCCCCCTCTCCCCTCTTCCTCCCCCTCATCCTCCTCTCTTCCTCCTCTTCCTCCTATTCTTCCTCTTCTTCCTCTTCCTCCTCTTCATCTTCCTCTTGCTCCTCTTCTTGTTTTTTCTTTGCCTTTTGAGAGAAAACACCTCATCTCATCATCCATGTCACCTGGCATGGCCTCATCATTTGCTGTATATCTCAAGATTCGACAAATTCTTCACAACACAATGGACCATTTCTCATCCTTCCCCCCCCCCTCTTCCCAGGACTCCAAGGAGCAGCAGAAAGCCCTGAAGGCCAAGGAGAAAGAGATCAAAACTCTCACGTCCAGACCGGTGAGTAAACTTCTGGCCGTGCCATGAACTCGTCCAAGCTGCTGTAGCCAGGATTACAACAATCGGTTGCTTGCATCTGATCCCAGATGATATACGGCAGTTACTGATTGAATGCGCGGTGGTCAAGTGGTGAAGACGTCTGCACTTGAATCCCACCCGAGCTGCCTGAAATTTGTTTTTTTATTAGGAATCGGGCAAAGCACTGGGCACTCAGTGGTTATAACGTCAAGCAGGGCAAATCCTGATTGAATAGGTCTATCATTGTTCTTGACGCAAACATCATGCTATATCTATGAACCCTTTTGTGCCCATGCAGCCCCCACAACCCCCTACGCCAGTGTTCAAGCCAGCAGTTGTCAGCCCCCCAGCCCCGGCTAGTCAGCAGGCTGTCGAGCCAAAGAGGCTCGACCTGATTTACGCGCAGGTTTGGGCGCCCTCTTGTGGATCCACCTCGTCATCCCATTCAGCTTTTTTCGTTTCCGTTGACGCTTTTTTTTTTTTTTTTTTTTTTTTTTTACCGACCACTAACCATCCCCCCATGCATTTGATGTGTCCATGAAGACATTTCAGCATTGTGACATTTTAATTCTGGACACGATTCTGGAGTGAGCTACATGTACCGGCCAAGCTTTGGAGCTACAATCTCATGTTCTGAGCTGTCCAGCCCCTAGACGGACACCTCAGAATATAGTTCCGTTTCAGGTCGCAATGCTCCCTGCGATAGGAGAATGTTGAACAAATAAACGGTTTTCTTGCGCATGCACCATGGTGAAGTTTTGCATGCGTATTCATTGCAAATTAATAGTTCAAGTGAAAAAGAAAATAGTTCCGTTTCGGGTTGCAGTACTTCTTGAAATGGCAGAATGTGGAATGAATGACTGGTTTCTTGAGCATGCACCATGGTGAAGTTTTGCATGCATAATTATTGCAGATATCCTTAACACCAATTGATAGTTCAAATGCACACTGTAGGGTTTTCCAAATGGTTGACAGCTGGAAAATGTCAGACGATGAATTTCGTATTCAGATGGCTGGAAGGTGGATGGCTTCGTTTTTCTTCTGAAATAGGCCTGATAAAGTCTATATCAAAAGATCTGCAAAAAAAGTAAAGGAAAAACTCACTGAAAACTTTTGAGGTTTTTTTTTTTTAAATGGCCCAATAAACCTTGACTGGACTGGGACTTGAACCCGAGACCTCTGGTTTTGCGTACCAGCGCTCTTACCACCTGAGCTATCCAGCCCTTAGGTGGTGGCCTTCCCAAATTGGCTGACTAGTCTTTGCCAGGGTGGGGGGCGCCAGCCAGAAGCATTCAACCATTAACTGCCGTATATCTTCATGGATCACGCCTCCCTTTTCATTCAGATGAAAATATCCAGGTTTTGTGAACCCGTCTACAGCAGTATCCAGATCTGCAAGTTACATAATTTCCTAGTTTCCTACCCATTCTCCATTGTTGTGAATTATTTCAATTTTCATCATAGTCTGGGTGCTTGCACAGGTTTTCTTTTTAAGAATTGAAACCTGCCAACATTGAAATGGCCTTTCCATGTTGATTTGACCGTCGGTTAGCTTGGTGTTTGAAATGGCCTTTGAAATGGCCTTTGAAATGGCTTCCCCATGGCCTCCCCATGATGGAAGTGAATTTGACCGTTGGGTAACTTTGTTTTTGAAATGGCCTTTGAAATGGCCTCCCCATGATGGAAGTTGATTTGACCGTCCGTTAGCTTAGTTTTTGAAATGGTTTTTGAAATGGCCTTTGAAATGGCCTCCCCATAATGGAAGTTGATTTGACCGTTGGTTAGCTTGGTTTTTGAAATGGCCTTTGAAATGGCCTCCCCATGGCCTGCCCATGATGGAAGTGGATTTGACCGTTGGTTAGCTTAGTTTTTTAAATGGTTTTTTAAATGGCCTCCCCATAATGGAAGTTGATTTGACCGTTGGTTAGCTTGGTTTTTGAAATGGCCTTTGAAATGGCCTCCCCATGGCCTGCCCATGATGGAAGTGGATTTGACCGTTGTTTAGCTTAGTTTTTTAAATGGTTTTTTAAATGGCCCTTGAAATGGCCTCCCCATGATGGAAGTTGATTTGACCGTTGGCTAACTTGGATGGCCTTTGAAATGGCCTCCCCATGGCCTCCCCATGATGGAAGTTGATTTGACCGTTGGCTAACTTGGATGGCCTTTGAAATGGCCTCCCCATGGCCTCCCCATGATGGAAGTTGATTTGACCGTTGGCTAACTTGGATGGCCCTTGAAATGGCCTCCCCATGATGGAAGTTGATTTGACCGTTGGCTAACTTGGATGGCCTTTGAAATGGCCTCCCCATGGCCTCCCCATGATGGAAGTTGATTTGACGGGTTGGTTAGCTTGGTTTTTGAAATGGCCTTTGAAATAGCCTTTAAAATGGCCTCCCCATGATGGAAGTTGATTAGAAAGTAGGAAAAACTTGGTTTTAATGGTGATGATCGGTAACAATCACTGGTTTGTTTCATCAAGGAAGAAGGCGATAAATTCATCATTGATACTAACTTCACCCCCATTGTATGTTTGTGCCACTAATTTGGTTTGACATCTTATGGAATTGTACCCTCTTGTCCTTTGTCTTGTGTATGGAAGACCTCAGTGTCCAAAAATTCCAATCTAGAATGTTCAGGGTGGCCTTTGGAGATAGCATCAGTGCACCTATCACCCCAATCCATATTCATCTCTATCCACATAGCTGCCAACCATTCCTATTTTGGTGGAATCATTCCTCTGTTTTTGGTACAAATTTATCACTTTTTACAAGCTCTTGACAACAGTTTCCAATCTTTGGCTTGGAAGTACACATTTATTCCTATGGAGTTTGCTCTGTGATTCCTCTTGTTTAGAAGAAGTATTCCTAATTTCCTTTAAACCCACAGCACGTAAACAATGTTCCTGCCTAAGCCCCCATCACACTCAAAAAAAAAAAAAGACGTGCATTACTAGAGAAAATTGTCAATGACAGCTTTTCCACAAAAAAACCCCAAACACACTATAAGCCAGTGGAAAGAGTTGTCCTATGGTAGTTTGCTCTGTGATTCCTCTTGTTTAGCATTCCAAATTTTTAAGTATTCTGAATTTCATTTAAAGCCCCTTCACAACATTGGTCGAGGTCAAAGAATAGCATCCATACGTTGTCTGATCCAACGTATGCATGAAATAGCGCACCTGTGAAAAATTCAGCTCAATCCGCCAACCGAGTCTCGAGAAAATCTTGAAAACAGCTTCATTTGTTTCGCGAAAATGCAGCATTCAACGCCGTACTGTTCCGAAAAATAGTTTAGATCTCAGTGATACATTAATGATTTCTTTTACTCTTTTCTCCCAAAATTTTCAGGCAGAAATATTTCAGTGAGAGGTTTCTACTACAACCATCTTCAAACTGTATAAGTGTCATGTAAATCTGTGAACATTTCTATTTTTCGATCTTTCAATGTTGTGTGGGGGCTTTAAGATGGGTTGGCAGCTATATATCCACGGGACATTTTGTATTCGAAGGCGATTTATGACTTGTCTCGTTCGTTGTTTCGGCGCAGAAATCTCCGGCTAAGCCGCCGCCATCCCCACCAAGTAAGAAAGCCGCTCCTGCCCTGATCAAGTCCTTCAGCTCCGAGGAGGAGGAGGAGGAAGAGGAGGATGAGGAAGAGGAGGAGGAGGAGGCGGAAGAATCAGGTAACTATGACAACACGCTTAGAATCCAACCCCCCCACCCCAGAAAATCTATCATGAATCTTCTCGTTGTCTACTGACTGATTTGAAAACGCTCTGTTGTTGAGCCCTGATTGAAATCGCCCATCCTGTTGACTTCATATGTGACCCGGCACAGCAACATGAGGAATATCCCACCAAAACACTTTTTGAGTAAACAACGCCTAAAGTCAAAGTATCTTCTCAATTCGATTCAAAATCAATTTTTTTTTGGGGGGGGGTTTTCGGAAAGTTTATGTATTGGAGGAAATTTTGATATCATTTGAAAGTTAGTGGTACCCTCTTTCACATCATTAGAAAATCTCAAAATCTCAAAAGTAGGGGTTATTTCTCATTATGATGTGCCGGGTCACATATATTCATTGATAAGACTAAAAAAGGAACGAAAAAAGAGATAGGGGTTGGAACTGTCTGCAAGCTGGTATCGAGTCAATGTTTGGATGCATTGAGGGACTTAGTGTATTAAAAGTATTACAGCATCCACTGTGAGGCAGAGTTTGAACCCAAACAGGTTGAGCCTAGTAGAGTTGCGCGATTTTTGTTCATCCCTCTGTGACCTCTGGATGAGGGCGCTCCACATCAAAGGCACTCCGTACACATTGCCAAGACGGGCTCTACACGTACTTAGCATTTGCCCTGTCGACTCACCTTGATTTATAAAAAAAAAAACCACCCCACAACCCCCAAACCATTTCCCTGTCAGCATCGGCTAAGGATTCCGAAGAGTATTCGGAGGGAGAGATTAGCCAAAGCAGCGGCGACGACGTCGACGACGACGATGATGACGCCCTAGGTACAGTACCCTCACCCTGTCACCTTTGACCTCTGACCTGCGGTGCATTAACCAGGGTGTCAGGAATGCAAAGGCCAGCTCGCCTTCTTCCTTTTGTCCTTTTCTCAGTGAACTTTCCCTCGACGATTCTTCCCTCTCTTGAATGCAACCCATCTCAGTACAGAGTACAGGGATGTAAGACTTAAAAAAAATATTTTTTTTTTAAATCATGCCATTTCTGGAAATCCGGAAATCCAGAAATTTCCGGATTTCCGGAAGTGGCGTGATTTTTTTTCCAATTCTTTTAATGGTTAAATGCATCTGTCTGGCGCCACCCATCCTCGAACTTGATCTTGAGGCCATCTGGTTTTGCGTACCAGCGCTCTCGCCATCTGACCTATCCAGCCTTTTAGATGCTGGCCTTCCCAAATAGTCTTCAACTAATCTTTGTCGGGAGCTTTGTAATTCTACTAATATCCTCCATTGAAATAGCACTATTACTTTTGTGAGATCTATTTCTGCACTTTTTAAAGTAAAATTCTTCCGCTAAAACTCATTTCTGCAGACTTCCTGCAAGAGTTTGCATCAATGCCTGGTTTCTTAAAAACACTACTGAGTGTGAATTTCAAGTTTTATGTCACATTCCTTGTTTGAATTTTCTCTCCCTCTGTATTTCATTGTGATGTGTGGATGGATACATTTTTTTTCTTCGGGGTCACACTTTGAGGTCAGCAGTCTATGACCTATAAGGATTAACATTCTTTGGTCAGTCTTGTTTTCCTTTGTCATTGCAAACTGTTTAGTCACTTAATGACCATATTTTCCCCCATATTTTTTTATTGTTGGACCATTTGCAGCAGAGCACAAGTTTACAAGTCACTGGCCTCAATTTTCTATCCTCTCAGGATCTTTGAGAAAGCTCCTACCATTGAGAAAAGTCCTGCTAGGATTCATCAGGAAACATCAGGCCCTCTATATTTTTGAAATCTGAGAAAGGAGGGAGGGCCTGACATTTGATTCCTACCTGAACCTCTCTCAAAAATGACAGTGTTTGAAGTTGGGTAGCACGAGTGATGGACACAAGTCAAATCAAATTGAATTGAATCGAAAATTACTGGTAGGCCAAAAAGAAATTTGGTCCGGTCCAGTCAAAGTTTTCTTTGCCGATTTTTCAACTTGTTTCAAAGTTCCCAGTCAGTTTTTCCTTGATTTGTTGGACTCAAATTGAATCGAATCACATCACATCGCATCAAATCAAAAGGAATCATCTATTTAAAGTGATTTACAAAAATGGTGCAAACTGCTTACTGACTAAAATTACCAAAATGCAAATCTCAAAATTTAGTGGGCCTGACCTATCCTAGCAGGATAACAGATACAAATACTTGTATCTGTTTTGTCCTTGTCACTCTGCCTTTGAGAAAGGTCCTGGTAGGATCGAAACGTCAGGCCCACTAAATTTTGACAAAAGGAATCATGTCGAATCAAAACAAATCATGGCTCATGACCCTTATTTTGGATCTTTTGCAGCTGAGCACGAATTGAAGCGCGTGAAGGAGTCTGTGATCAATTCGCTGAAGCGAAACTTGGAGAAGAGCGGTGTGCCTGAGGTGAGGTACCGGTACCAGCTGAGAATGCTGTCAAAGACTGGCAGAGACTAGTAGGTTATTAGTGAAGGCCACCATCTAAGGGCTGGATAGCTCAGATGGTAAGAGCACTGGTGTGCCAAAGACTAGTTGACTATTAGGGAAGGCCGCCATCTAAGGGCTGGATAGCTCAGATGGTAAGAGCGCTGGTGTGCCAAAGACTAGTTGACTATTAGGGAAGGCCGCCATCTAAGGGCTGGATAGCTCAGATGGTAAGAGCGCTGGTGTGCCAAAGACTAGTTGACTATTTGGGAAGGCCGCCATCTAAGGGCTGGATAGCTCAGATGGTAAGAGTGCTGGTGTGCCAAAGACTAGTTGACTATTAGGGAAGGCCGCCATCTAAGGGCTGGATAGCTCAGATGGTAAGAGCGCTGGTGTGCTAAAGACTAGTTGACTATTTGGGAAGGCCGCCATCTAAGGGCTGGATAGCTCAGATGGTAAGAGCGCTGGTGTGCCAAAGACTAGTTGACTATTAGGGAAGGCCACCATCTAAGGGCTGGATAGCTCAGATGGTAAGAGCGCTGGTGTGCTAAAGACTAGTTGACTATTAGGGAAGGCCACCATCTAAGGGCTGGATAGCTCAGATGGTAAGAGCGCTGGTGTGCCAAAGACTAGTTGACTATTTGGGAAGGCCGCCATCTAAGGGCTGGATAGCTCAGATGGTAAGAGCGCTGGAACGCAAAAACCAGAGTTCTCGGGTTCAAGTCCAAGTCAAGTCAAAGCTTTCTTTGCCATTTTTAAAAACAATTTCAAAAGTTCCCAGTCACCTTTTCCTTGATGAGCTTAGAATTTCAGCGAATTTATTCTGAAGTGACACCATGAAGTGACAGCATGTAGCATTTCTCTTTCAAGTGTGTCTCTGAAAAGAGCCGGCTTTTTTTTAGAGCCACACTCCTTCTTGAATGAGAATTGCTACATGGTGTCACCGCAAACCTACCACTTAACAGCACGTATCATGAGTTTGCCATGAGACCAAACTGCCCCGCTGCCGTCTGGAAGATTCTAGACCTTTTTTTTTTTTTCAATCTCGGCCTCCCATCACCTCTTGGTTGTAGGGGGTGAAAGGCATCACCTCCAACTCCTTGGACAACAAGATGAAGCGTCTGAAGGAGGAACGGCACACCCTCGCCAAGAGGCATCCCCGGTTCCACGACATCCGCAAGAGGCTGAGCCAGGAGGTTGAGAAGCGGCTGGCCGCCTTCAGGCAAGACAGCCGCGGCAGAAACAGCGGCAGAAAGCAACCGCCGCCAAGCAAACGAGCCCGATCACGTACGTTGATTTTTTTTTTACGAGAAATTTGAATTTGAGGAGACTTTGAAAGTTTGGGATGTGAAGGTTTGCATGGTGGGTTCACAGTGTAAGAGGTTTGCGGTGACACCATGTGCAGAATCTCTTCATGTGAGGGAGTGTGGCTCTGAGAAGAGCCAGTAACTCCAGATGAGATGTGAAGGTTTGCATGGTGGGTTCACAGTGTAAGAGGTTTGCGGTGACACCATGTGCAGAATCTCTTTATGTGAGGGAGTGTGGCTCTGAGAAGAGCCAGTAACTCCAGATGAGATTGGAAGGTTTGCATGGTGGGTTCACAATGTAAGAGATTTGCAGTGACACCATGTGCAGAATCTCTTTATATGAGTGAGTGTGGCTCTGAGAAGAGCCGGTAACTCCAGATAAGATTGGAAGGTTTGCATGGTGGGTTCACAATGTGAGAGATTTGCAGTGCCACCATGTGATGCAGAATGTCTGTATTTGAGTGTGTGTGGCTCTGAGAAGAGCCTGTGACTCCAGGGCCCAATTTCATAGAGCCGCTTAAGCGTGAAAATCTGCTAAGCAGGAAAGGTCTTCCTTGTGTAAGCAAGGATTACAAACCACACTGTGATGCGATGTCCATTGCTTTTGACTTGTATCCCACTTTTCTTTGCTTAGCGTGAAACAAAAGTGAGGTTGGGGCAAGCAAGGGGGTGCTACGGCTCATGACTTTTTGCGCTTAAGCAAATTTTGGCGCTTAAGCAGCTCTATGAAATTGGCCCCAGATGTGATACAACCGTTTTGTTTAGTAGGTTCACATATGTATGTATGTGTGTGTTGGCTCATGAGCTCATCTCGTCTCTGTGGCCGTTCTGTCCCCACCTCAGTCTCACCCAAGCCGAAGCCGGCGGCCAGGTCGCTGACCGAGAGGCCGTCCACCTCGCGGGCCGGCCAGCCCCAGCCCAAGACGTCGACTCCGTACGGCAGTGGCGGCGGTGGTGGCAGCGGCGGAGGTCGTGCCCGGCAACCTTCGTCCGCCGTCGGGGCAGGGAGTCGGTCGGCAGGCCCGCCACCGCCCGTAGCCCCGCGGAGCTCCGGCCTGCCCAAGTCCTCCTCCCTCAAGTCTGGTGCCAAGGTGCCCGGCTCCCCGGCCAGAGTGTAAGTCAGCCACCCCCACCAACCCCCCCCCCCCCAACCCCCCCCCCCCCCCCCCCCCCCCCCCCCCCCGGCGCCAGTCTGAGGACCAAGCCTGGCAAGATGCCAATCAGATATTTGTTTGTTCTATTGCCCTTTAAACTCAGCCCTGTACAATATAGGACGCCAGCGTCTAATGAAATAAATCACTAATAACTCTATCTACGGCCCTCTGTTGGTCAAAAGTGGTACCATTGGAAAGGTGAATAAACAAGCTTTCTAACCATAGTATGGTACCCTATGTCGGACGTATAAACATATAAATACAGGATGAAAAAGAAGCCAGACCAATCCTTTTTCATAAGCATTCTCGAGTTTCGATCCAATGTGTGCAACTTATCACGTAAAACACTTCATACTACAGCTTCAGAATGCCCCAAAAGAAGCCATAGACTCGGATAATTTGAAGCCATATTGGCTACCTGCTTCCAAAGACTGATGTGTAATTTGAAGCCGTATCAGACAGTGTCAGACTCGGGATACGAGTCTATCGGAATCGGCTGCAGCTGTGTCCTTCCTGGTTCCATAGACTTGTGTATGGCCTAAAGCCGTAACCAATGAAATTTGACCTCTTACCTCCTTTGTTATTGGATGCAGGTCCTTTGATGTCAACGGCCGGTCCAACGTGGACTCCGAAGATGAGGACGAAGACGAGGACGAAGAGGAGGAGGAGGAGGAGGAGGAATCGGAGGAGGAGGAAGATGACAGCGATTATTCTTTGGGCGAGGACAGTGACATTGGCCGACGCCCCGCCCCACCCGTGTCCGCCCAAGCCGCGCCCCAGCCCGCCCCGCAACCCGCCCAGACGGCCGCCCGGGGCACGGCGGAGGGGATGGACAACGACAGCGACTGGGACTCGGAGGAGGTCAGCGAGCTGGAGGAGGCCAGCTTAGGCAAGGGCGGTGATATTCACAGGCAGCAGCAGCAGCAGCAGCAACAACAGCAGGGCAGTAGAGCCAGACCAGTGCCTGCGGGAAGACCAAAGGTTGGTGTACTAAAGTGATGGGTGCACTGAATGGCACACTGTGATACAAGATGAATAGGTTCATTGCATCCACAGCTGTGACTGTGAATGGCTGCACTGAATGGCACACTGTGATACAAGCTGAATAGGGTCATTGCATCCACAGCTGTGACTGTGAATGGCTGCACTGAATAACCCATTGTGTACAAGCTGAATAGGGTCATTGCATCCACAGCTGTGACTGTGAATGGGTGCACTGAATGGCCCATCGTGTGCAAGCTGAATAGGGTCATTGCATCCACAGCTGTGACTGTGAATGGCTGCACTGAATAACCCATTGTGTACAAGCTGAATAGGGTCATTGCATCCACAGCTGTGACTGTGAATGGGTGCACTGAATGACCCATTGTATACAAGCTGAATAGGGTCATTGCATTCACAGCTGTGACTGTGAATGGCTGCACTGAATGGCACACTGTGATACAAGCTGAATAGGGTCATTGCATCCACAGCTGTGACTGTGAATGGGTGCACTGAATGGCCCATTGTATACAAGCTGAATAGGGTCATTGCATCCACAGCTGTGACTGTGAATGGCTGCACTGAATGGCCCATTGTATACAAGCTGAATAGGGTCATTGCATCCACAGCTGTGACTGTGAATGGGTGCACTGAGTGGCCCATTGTGTGCAAGCTGAATAGGGTCATTGCGTCCACAGCTGTGACTGTGAATGGCTGCACTGAATGGCCCATTGTGTACAAGCTGAATAGTGTCATTGCATCCACAGCTGTGACTGTGAATGGCTGCACTGAATGTCCCATTGTGTACAAGCTGAATAGGGTCATTGCATCCACAGCTGTGACTGTGAATGGCTGCACTGAATGTCCCATTGTGTACAAGCTGAATAGTGTCATTGCATCCACAGCTGTGATTGTGAATGGGTGTACTGAATGGCCCATTGTATACAAGCTGAATAGTGTCATTGCATCCACAGCTGTGACTGTGAATGGGTGTACTGAATGGTCCATTGTGTACAAGCTGAATAGGGTCATTGCATCCACAGCTGTGACTGTGAATGGCTGCACTGAATGTCACACTGTGATACAAGCTGAATAGGGTCATTGCATCCACAGCTGTGACTGTGAATGGCTGCACTGAATGTCACACTGTGATACAAGCTGAATAGGGTCATTGCATCCACAGCTGTGACTGTGAATGGCTGCACTGAATGTCACACTGTGATACAAGCTGAATAGGGTCATTGCATCCACAGCTGTGACTGTGAATGGCTGCACTGAATGGCCCATTGTGTGCAAGCTGAATAGGGTCATTGCATCCACAGCTGTGACTGTGAATGGCTGCACTGAATGTCACACTGTGATACAAGCTGAATAGGGTCATTGCATCCACAGCTGTGACTGTGAATGGGTGCACTGAATGGCCCATTGTGTGCAAGCTGAATAGGGTCATTGCATCCACAGCTGTGACTGTGAATGGCTGCACTGAATGTCACACTGTGATACAAGCTGAATAGGGTCATTGCATCCACAGCTGTGACTGTGAATGGCTGCACTGAATGGCCCATTGTATACAAGCTGAATAGGGTCATTGCATCCACAGCTGTGACTGTGAATGGGTGCACTGAATGGCCCATTGTGTACATGCTGAATAGGGTCATTGCATCCACAGCTGTGACTGTGAATGGCTGCACTGAATGGCCCATTGTATACAAGCTGAATAGGGTCATTGAATCCACAGCTGTGACTGTGAATGGGTGCACTGAATGGCCCATTGTGTGCAAGCTGAATAGGGTCATTGCACCCACAGCTGTGGCTGTGAATGGGTGCACTGAATGGCCCATTGTGTGCAAGCTGAATAGGGTCATTGCACCCACAGCTGTGACTGTGAATGGGTGCACTGAATGGCCCATTGTGTGCAAGCTGAATAGGGTCATTGCATCCACAGCTGTGACTGTGAATGGGTGCACTGAATGGCCCATTGTGTGCAAGCTGAATAGGGTCATTGCATCCACAGCTGTGACTGTGAATGGGTGCACTGAATGGCCCATTGTGTGCAAGCTGAATAGGGTCATTGCATCCACAGCTGTGACTGTGAATGGGTGCACTGAATGGCCCATTGTGTGCAAGCTGAACAGGGTCATTGCATCCACAGCTGTGACTGAATGGGTGCACTGAATGGCCCATTGTGTACAAGCTGAATAGGGTCATTGCATCCACAGCCGTGACTGTGAATGGCTGCACTGAATGGCACACTGTGTATATTATTTTCCACTTTCTGGGCTCTTGCCCGTCTGCAGAGTCCAGCCATTGCCCAGAAGGCGGCCAAGATTGAGCAGCTCTTGTCGGTCGGCCGCTCGGACCACAAGCCCGTGGGGGGCGTGGACCTTGGTGCCAGCGGTCAAGCGTCCGCCCACCTCCGGCCCGACTCTCGGGACGACGAGGGCCGGTCTCCGTCACCACGGATACCGGTAAGTGCATTGATATACCCCCCCTCCAAATGTGACAGTCATAAATTCACATTGGCATAAAATCAGGATCAGGGATTCATACCGCAAAAATCTCCTTTTTACATCAAGGTTTAGATTAAAAATCACCTTCATATTCAATGAGGGTTTGCCCTACTCTATGTAATAAGCTCTTGAGTACTGGACACTCAGGGCAAACCCCTCATTGAATGACATTCTCCACGACGCGAAATAATCATCTCTATGAATCCACTTCCAATCATCCCATCAAGTTGCCCCAAACAAGGCTGTGAAGCCACTCGAGGTGAAGGGCTAAGGAAAGAAGGCGGTAGAGGTGGACTCAGGAAGGCTGGAGTTGATGTTCCTTTTAAAAAAAGGGCAAGATCGTAGGCCGGAAGGAAGTCCAGCGAGAGAGGCTGAACTTTTGTATTTCACAGCTTTTGCTGTTCCTGATTGTTTACCGAGTTATGCAAAAGTTTAAATTTGGTGGGCCTGACGTTTCGATCCTAGCAGGACCTTTCTCAAAGGCAGAGTGACAAGGACAAAACAGATACATGTACACGAAAGGAAGAGTGAATAGGACACGGATGAGAAACAAAGAGTAAAACTGGTAGGGAGAGGTCAAAGGGAAGGGCAACGAGTAGGGTAGGGATTAGTGAGAGGAGGGGGAAAGATCAAAGAGAGAAGTGTGAAGGAGTGAACACAAAAGAAGGATTATCAGAAAGCTGCAAGGTGTTAGTCATTACCCTCCTGGATGTTGAGACCATGTGGTTGAATAGTCCGAAGACGCTTCATCCACATTTTCTCACGGCTTTAGACGGACAGCATTACTACGTTGAGTTATGCAAAAGGCGCAATATTCAAAAAACGTGTGGTGGGCATGGGGAGTGAAAGTGGTAAGAGCAGGGGAGTTTTGCACCACCAATACTGGATATCGCTTTTAAACAAAGCCTTCTTTGAAGAATGCGCTGAGTGACCCGAGAGCCTATCCCCGCTGGTTGTGACCCCTGTTCCTCTGCAGACCTTGCCCGATGCCAGCGACGAAGACGACGACGACAGCTTTGCCGTCTCCTCCCTGGACGGCAGCAACTACTCCGCCCCTCGTTCAAGAGCGGCCTCAGGACCTGTGCCGGCGTAAGTCGCGGTCGCGATCGCTTTTTGTTGTCCCTCCCACTGTCGTCCAGACCCCGAGATGGCCGAGTGTTCACTGCACACGGACCATCATCATTGACAGTTTTCCCCCAAAAAACAACTGAGACTCTGGCTTGAAAAGCTGCAGTGTTTACTTCACAAGGACCATCGTCATTGACAGTTTTCCCCCAAAAAACAACTCAGACTTTGGCTTTAAAATCTGCAGCGTTTACTGCACAAGGACCATCGTCATTGACAGTTTTCCCCAAATAAATCCACTCATGCTCTGGCTTGAAAAGCTGCAGTGTTTACTGCACTAGGACCATCATCATTGGCAGTTCCCCCCCCCCCAAGACCCAGCTCAGGGTCTAGGTTAAAAAACTGCATCGTTTACTGCACAAGGACCATCATCATTGTCATTTTCCCCTTTTTCCAAAATCCGGCTTAGGATCAGGCTCAGGCTTTGTCTTATCTTTCTTTTCGTCCATTTCAAAGTACAAGGCATGGAAACGGGAGGTCTTTGGCTTCGTTTTGAAATGATGCAGTGCACAAAAAATAATCCAAAGTTTCAACTTCAACAGAGAACTCCGACCTGTGTTGCCAGTTTTTGGATAACACGAGACGAAGCCGGAGCCGAAGCCCAAACTGGGTTTTGGAAAAGGGCCTTTGGGTATGATCTGGTGCCACTTCATACTGACGTCCTCGTGTTTCTTGTCAATGCAGGCCGAGGCAGGGTACCAGACCACCCACCACTGGTAGCAGGAAGTCAGACACAGACATGTCCAACACCTACGGCACCAGCATGTGGGGCTCATCCAAAGGTCAGACCATCCTATGAATATTTGATCGAGATCTATGAATATTCATTCCGAATTCGGGGTTCAGAACCCGACACTTTCAGGAATAATCCCCCAATTTTCCTAAAATTTCAATGGCATCTGTGTGAAAATTTATTTCTCATCTCAGTTTGCTGCAGCTCACAATTTGAATCAACTTTTGAAATTCCTGAATCGCCACAAACTTTGCTTTTGAATCTCTTTAAATATTCATGAACATTTATTGTGAATCTTCATGACTATTCATGAAATTCATCTCATTATTCATTGAAAAAAGTTATGGATATTCATTTTTAACCCATCTATATTTTTTAAAAATTATATTGGCCAAAAGAAAAAATGCAAAGATTACTTTGACTGGATAAGAACTTGAACCCAAGACCTCTGGATTAACGTACCAGTGCTTTTCCATCTGAGCTATCCAGCCCTTGGATGGTGGCCTCCCAAATAGTCAAAGTCTTTGCCCCGGCAAAGACTAGCTGACTATTTGGGAATTTGCCAATTTTTTCAATTTTTTCAAAAGTTCCCAGTCAGTCTTTCCTTTGTTTGACTATTTTTAATCATGAATATTCATTGTAAACCTTTATGAATATTCAATATGAATCATCATAAAAACTCTTCATGCATTCAGTTCGAATCTATTGATATTGAATTGGAAAACTCTATGAGTTTTTTTTAGTCTTTATATAAATGCCAATTTCAAGTTGTGAATATTCATATTTGGATTATTCATTTAAGATTCCTTTTTGGCCCTGTTTGTCCTATCCACGTACAGGCCAGGTCGAGTCTGGTACAGCCAAGAGTTCCCTGGTTTCAGTCACGGACTTCGACGACGATGACCTGGATCTCAGTGACCTTTGACCTCCGGGGTCAAACCGCACCCCTACCTCTTGAAAGCCACATTATAGTCGGCGCAAGTCCACAGTGCACGCACTCCGTCCAGCACCACTACCATTGCCAGATGACAAACTTGAGAGTATTCTCGATTCAAACCCTAAGACCAAAGATTTCACCGAGCGTTTTGTATGGAATGATTTGCAAAATGATCTGCAAATCGTCCCGCTTTTAAGGTGGGCAATTTCAAAGTCATTTACAGACTAGGAGTCGTTTGATGTAGAATCTTGTGACAAGCACGTTTCACTTTCTGTAGTTGGTGGAGACTTTTTACAGCACAAATTATTCTCCGAAACTAGAACACCGCTCTTCAACAAGGGTTGTCCCTTCACAACGTGTATTTAACATAGCTCAGTTTTTCACCCGATTGCCTGCGGAAAACACAACCCAGGCAGCTCGGGCGGGATTCGAACCCGCGACTCTCGCTTTCTAGTACACACATCCTAATAACATGATGCAAATATGAATCATATGATTTTAAGACGTCAAATCATATTGTAGAACCCATTCTCGTAAGAAGTTCTTCTTTGTAAAGAGGAAAATGTGCCAAACGTCCGTCCCACTTTTTGCAAGAGATACCATTCCAAATTTGACCGGCTGATTTTTTTTTTTATCTTTAGAGTTCCACCTTGAAATATTGAATCGGATTCAGATCACAGATTTATCCTGACAGTGACAGCCAGAGCTTTCAAAAATACCACAACTGTGTGCTCTCTGAAATAAAAGGGATTTGTGGAGAGTGCTATTAAGAGTCGTTTACCATTTTTTTAATACAGTTTTATATATTTCTCTAACAACAAAATGAAGAGTTTCCTAATAAGTATGGTTGGGCCATTTCAGTATTTTTCATAGCTGAAATTCGGTGCATGCAAGGGTTTTTTTTGTATGTGATTTGCATTGTAATATTGGAATTTACTGTTGAGAGGGGAACCGGTGGAGATTGGTACCCATTCATCAGTGGAGACTGGTACCCATTCATCAGTGGAGACCGGTACCCTTCCCCCAGTGGAGACTGGTACCCATCCCCCAGTGGAGACTGGTACCCATCCCCCAGTGGAGACTGGTACCCACCCCCCTGTGGAGACTGGTACCCATTCCCCAGTGGAGACTGGTACCCATCCCCCAGTGGAGACTGGTACCCATCCCCCAGTGGAGACTGGTACCCATCCCCCAGTGGAGACTGGTACCCTGTTGTTAGGCTCCTGTTGTGTACATGTATACACAACAAACTCAACTCCCGCTAGATCTTCGCTCTTCCAAAGTTGAAAATTTTAACAATTTAAGGTCGTCCTTAAGAACAGATGTGGGTGCTTTGAGCCCCTTGTCGCAAAATACTTTTTGTTTTGCCTGACTTCTCCTCAACAGACAGAACAGAAGCATTTCAGGCACAGCCAGAGCTGTTTGCCTGAGCTGAGTTGAAGTTTTTTAGGGGAAAAAGACTGTTGATAATGTCACCTTTTATTTATTTGTCGATGCTGCCTATGTTTTTTGCGTACATTGCAAGTGCTTTTTTGTAGCTCTAGTTTGGGAAGAAAATCGATTCTCAACAGAAAAATCGGGTCTTGTTTAGGACACGCCCGCTGGGCCCAGCTTCACGGAGTCGCTTAAGCGTGAATATCCGCCAAGCATGAAAAGTCTTCCTTGTTTTGAAAAGGATTACAGACCACATTATGATTTGATGTCAGTTGGATTTGGATTGTATTTTTCTTTGCTAACCATGAACCAATAGTGAAGTTTTGGGTTGGCAAAGTGATCCTACGAATCACGGCGTTTTGTGCTTGAGCACATTTGGGCGCTTTTTTTGTAATCGGGCCCCTTGTCCTTACCAAGCAGCAATGTAATATCTTTAGAAATGGTTTCAGGGTCTGCAGCCGATTTCAAGAAAAGTTGACTAAGTTACGCAACCGTACAAATGATGCGCAAGTCTTGCGCCTCTATGACTCTTTTTCTGCAATATTCAGCAAAGGCAGCAAAATGTTGCGTGTTTTGTGAGATCGGCTGGTGTTTCCATCCTAGCAGGTCCAATTTTATACAACTGTACACACTAACTTAAAAAAAAAAATGCACATTTTGAGAGCATTAAAGTCAGCGTGCATGCTTTTATATCACTGTAGAAAGGTAAATACCGTTAAGAAACTTGATCGAGCAAATGTTGTCTTGTCCTTTTTGAATGGACGATGTTCCTTTTTTTTATACTGGCAAGTGCATGTTTGCTAAATGTTTGTGGTAGATAAGGTTGTAAATAAGTTATGATGTCGCCGTTGGTGATCGGCTGTGTTATCGGTGCAGAATCACTTAAAGTCAACCAAGAAATGTCCAGCACAGTGAAATACACTGAGCTTTCTGTTTTTAGGCACGTACATCAGTACTTTCGCTCAACTGAACAATTAACTTATTTGAGACGAATCCTTCCAAGAATGTATCCAAAAGATATCCATCCACTATTGTTTTCAATTTAAGCAACTTGTTTATTTATTCATGTAAATATGAACCAATTGTGTGTATTCGTTTGGCATTTTGCCAACTTTTGTTGATTATTATTCAATACAGCAAGTACTTTATTTATATCTAATTATTATTTTAAGACTAGTTGACTATTAGGGAGGTCACCATCTAAGGGTTGGATAGCTCTGATGGAAGAGCACCGGAGGTCGCGGGTTCAAGTCCCGGTCCAGTCAAAGTTTTCTTTGCAAATTTTTCAATTTGTTCCAAAGTTCCCAGTCAGTTTTTTTCCTTGGTTTATTGTTTGTTTGACTTGAATTCTTATTGTATTCAAGAGTTAAGAACTGCAAACAAACATGGCCCAGTGATAACCATTGCTTGTCAGCCAATCAAAATGGAGCAAACAATCTCACTTTAAAGATTATAATTATTACCAAATAGGACATTCTGTGACCAGGCTGTGACCAAATCTTGCCGATGATTTCCCTTCTCAAGAGAAATAATTTTTTGACATATTTCAGCGTTTTGCAGTGCTTATGAGTGTCGTCTACTTTTTATATTCATTGAAGCTGTTCTGGAGTGGGATCAGCATATAATTATTGTATTCTGTTGTGCTTGAATGAATGAATTTAGATCACTGACCACTTTTTCAATAGTTTATGTAAATCCATTCAGTGTAAATAAACTGAAAGTTGACTTTCACTAAAGATACATTTTTGTTCAAAGCCTTTTTTGTTTGCTGTGGAAGTAGAGGGATGCTATCCAAAATCATTGCAGAAATTCAGCGGTTTGGACCAGTACTATGCCAGTACACATTTTGGGTGTGTGTTTTTCTATGTAATTAGCAGAAAACCTAATCGGCTAAGAGCATACAAATTGAATCTGAGAGATGAAGGTCCAATCTACAATTTCCAGTACAGCTACAAGAACTGAGAGACTTTTGGGTGTGGGATAATTGGCTTTGAATGTTAAGTTTTTTTGTACAGTGTTTAATGGGAGCTCGATTTAGTGTTGTGCACCCAGCACCCAATGAACTGTATGTATAGCGCCCTCAATCGATTTTAAAAAATAGTCAGGCGCTTAAGCTTTGTCGTTGTATCCGACTCCAATAATTCTGGGTTCCATACCACAGCACTAACCGGCGGTTTATGTGAATTTTGGAAAAAACAACAACAGACGTTTGTTCAGTAAGGCAAGTAAACATGAGGAGACGCGATTTAACAACAAAAACACGGGAGCCATAAACTGGTAAGTTCACTATTTGACGCGTTCTTAAAACGTTTTTAAAACAGGCACACTGGAAGCCATTGAGTTTGTGTCTTTCAATTAGGGTTCTTCAGTTTACAATATGTAGGTCCAATTCGTTTATTTTTTTGAAAAGTTGTGACCCGTAAAAAAGTTGTGCGCAAGTTGAACCATGGTTGAACTGTCATTCTCACTGCTACTGTGCTAGTGTCACTGTCAGTGTCAGTGTGTCAGTGTCACACTCACATTCACAGTGTCACAGTCTAGTGTCAGTGAATACAGTGAGGTCGGGCGAGAGTACTAGTACTAGTAGCCAGTACTCCCCAGTAATATGGCAGTAGGGTCCAATGAATCCCACAGGGAAATTCGAGAAACTAATGATCTTATGAATATGATGTGTTCGACTCCATGACAACCTCTGACCAAAACCTCCAGAATTTACCCCCCAAAACCTGTGAAACCATCCCACGCACCCATCTTTGGATTAAGTGAGAATCACCGAATTCATTACTGGTCATTTGTTTTACTCACATTTGGGGGAAAAAAAGGAGAAATTTCCCTTCAGCCTCAGGTGATCGAGAAGATTCTTAGGTTTCCCTTAGTCCTAGTAACTTGGACCCTTACTGAAAAACTTGGGCCCTACTACTTAAGTACTAGTACTAGTACTACTACTGTACTAGTACTAGTAGTAGTAGTACTAGTATTACTATTACAGTATTAGTAATAGTAAGTCCCCCGACCTCCTCAAAAAAACAAAAAAAACCATTATAAGGGTTCAACTTACTCGTACTAAGTTTCCCTGTGGGAATCCTTGGACCCTATCACCCGATTCCTTTTTTTAAAGGGCGATTGTAAAGGGTCCAAGTTACTCGGACTAGTAATTAGTAATACTACTATAAAGTACTAAGTACTAAGTACTAGTAACTACTTTTACTATTACAAGTATGTACTGTAGACAATATGTATAGTCTGGCAGTGGCACAACCACTTGCTGAATATTACTTATTGGAGTTACAGTTCTCTCCAAAATTTGTCCCACGTAATGGCGCGTACTGTACAGTGTATGTTTGTACTAGTAACTTAGTACGTAGTTGCGGTAAGCCCTTAGGGAGGATGAGGGTTACGGTGGCCCTTGTAAAAGTATTCTGAAAAAATTTGTTCTCTAAAGTCTAATCTAAACTCTAGCAAATATAGGAAAACTGACTGGGAAATGCTGAAACAATTTGAAAAAAGAAATGGCAAAGATAATTTGACTTGAACCAGAGACCTCCGGATACTGGTTTCTGCTGAACTGATTTCTTCAATTTTTGCAGCGCCATCATACTGTAGCCATGGCAACCACTGGAATGGGGCCCGCCAAGCCTTCCAAGACGACGTATCGTCTGAGCCCCAACGAGGAGGCTGCCCTCCTCAAACAGGAGATGGAGCGACGTCGCAAACTCAGGATCCAGCAGGTGATGACAAAAAAAGGCACTGATACTGGTAGATGTCTGTGTTTAAAGCCATGTTCGCACTGGACTTTCTTTTTACCGAGACTGTGGATAACATTTGGGTTATTGACGTGGGTAGACAACCACTATGACGGATAAATCTTAGCCGACTGACTAAATACAAACGCATGAGACGTTTTGTCCGTAGTGGACTTTTCGACTCGGTTTAAAACTGACCTGGTCAATGTAAGAGGGCAGAGGTCAGCAGGTTAGATTACCCATTCAAGTCGGGTAAGTTACCTGGGAGGAAAACTTCCTGGGCTGTCCGCATTGGACTTAAAATGGTCAAGTTACCCATTTGATCGGTTCGTTTCCCCCAAAAATAAATCCAGTGCGGACAGGTCTAAACTCTAACCCTACAGTGTAATATGATATCCAAACAAAGGCTAAATAACATGCAAGTCACAGCAAGTGTGATTTTGAAAAGGTTAATAATCCTCCGGACCTCTGAGCCCAAAATAAAACAAACCTCTCCGCCCAAGGTCCGGGACCAGGAGCGGCGTTTCGCCTCCAAGGTGCGCGGCAATGTCAGCAAGAAGCGCGAGGAGGAGCTGCAGAGCCTCGCCCGGCGCCTGAGGCGGGACTGGCAGACGGAGAGGGAGGAGAAGGCCCAGGCCTTCTGCACCCTGCTGGAGAAGAGTCTGGCCAGCGTCGGAGACGGACATCGCGCCGCCAAGACCCAGGTACGAAGAGCTTCTCATCGATTTCCCCAATCTGGAGTACCGTGCCAGGAAAAAAACCCCACACCAAACGCCCGATTGCCAGTTGCCAATTCTACCAACCGAAAACGTCGCTATCCAAGCAGACGAGACATCGCGTGATCACCTTTCTCCTTACCTGTACCACCGGCGTCCACCGCGATGAACAACCCTTTCATTTCGATGCAAAAAATGTTGCAAACTGCTTACTGACTAAAATGCAGATGTCAGAAATTTGGAGGGCCTGATGTTTTGATCCAAGCAGGAGCTTTCTCGTATGGGCCGTAGTATAGAGTGCCTCCATGCACGTACATAGAAGAAAAAAAAAACATGTACGTGAGTTAGTGTCACCAACGGGAACAGAGGCCCAAATCTGATGGAAAGTGTGCTGATCTCCCCATTCAGCCCTTAAGATGGTGGCCTTCCCTAAAAGTCATCTAGTCTCTGTGGGGGTGGGGGTACCAGTCAGAAGCAATTCAATCATTAACTTCCGTATATCCTCAGGCATACCAGAGATCACACGCTCACACCCCTACTTTCATTCAGATGCCAACAAGCATATATATCTAAATCAGAATTGCATTTCAATAATATTTTTCACCCTAACAGCTTTCAGCTGCACTTGTGGATAGAAAAAAACTTCAAGAAGGGACTCATTTTTACAAAGCCTGATTTTTGAAGTATTGCTAAAATGTAACCTCTCTCTCTCTCTATATCCTTCCACTCGCTAGCCACCTCTGGCCGAAATCCGCGCGGCCCAGGCGGTGAAGGACCAGCACGCCGCCAACCAGCGCTTCAACAGCGCCCTCAAGAGGCAGGAGGAGGAGACCCAGGCGCAGTACCAGAAGGAGAACGCCCAGGTCCTGTCCCGTCGGTCCGCCCTTCAGACCGAGAAAGTCCGAGCCGCCCGAATCGCCAGCTTGCCTCCGCCCCAAAAGGTAGTCCCCGAAACAGGAATTGTCAAAAATGTATAGGGCCTGGAGTCTCGTCCCTCTGCAGTTTTGGCAATTGTTTTTTGGTGAGCAGGACTTTTCTCCAAGGAACAGTGCTTTTAAACCATATCTGCCGAGTTACGGGCTTTCCTGTATCACGCAGAAAAGCTACAAACGCTGAACTACATTGTGTGTGTGAAATTCCGTGGTCTATTTGTATCTGGTATGTAGTTTGTATGTAGCTATATGTAGTTTGTTTGGGTTTTACTTTTTGGGAAAAGCTGTCATTGACAATTTTCTCTGTTTTGTTTGATTTGAGTGTGATGCTGATAGGGGCTAGGGCCGGCAGGAACACTGTTTATGAGCTGTGACTAACCTAATAGCTGTGACCAGTCCGGCAGATATGGATTAAGAAAGGTCCTGCAAAACAACACTGTAAGAAGGCTTTACGATTCAATACTAGCAGGACCAAGCAGAATGCCTTTTAAAGTAGGGCCTGCTTGCGTTGAAACGTTAAGCCCCGTGCATTTACGAGATACTTTGTGGCCTTTTTTTTTTACGAAAATCCCCAAGGTGGCTGCAGGGAACCGTGGCAGTGAAACATCGCTATAACAAACATCCTGGGATCTATGAAAATGTTCGGTATAGCGGTCGTTCGTTATAGTGGTTGCGGCCGCAAGGGCATGTTCGTTATAGCCGAATGTTCGGTATATCGGGGGTTCGTTATAGCGACGTTCCACTGTATTGCTAGTATTGCCTTGGTAGTATTGCCTTTGTGGGGCGGTGTAATCTCGGTTCTCTTGACGAGAATTCAGGATGCCCTCCGTGCTCGGAGCTCGAGATTGAGATTGGATTTGCTCCGGTTAGAATACACTTCTTAACCCCTGACCCCTGACCCCTGACCCAACCCCCCTTTCCCCTTCCCCACGTGCTTCCCGCAGGACCCCATCGATGAGCTGGATGACGTTGGCAAGGAGAATAAAGTGGTGACAGTGGTCAGTGGGTTCTCTACCAGTCACTACCACCTGAAGGGGGAATACGTGGAGAAAGCTGAACCACATGAGGAGGTAAAGGCTCTAAAAAAAAAAAATCTAAAAAAAATTACAGATGCCTGACTATTTTTCATACCCTTTCTCCTATTGAACTAGATTTACCCTCTTCAGATCGAATTTGTTCGCCCATGACGGTTCATTTGAGAGAAATCGTGTTAGTACTTATAATTGTTGTCTGAGATTTGGCCATTATTGGGAACCACAGTGCCTGTATTCAGTAGGCCCCAGGCTAGCAGTGAATACTTCAAAAGTACAGTTATTTACAAGATGAAGGCTTAGGCTCGGGCTTATGTTTCGGTCACACAAAATCTCTTACTAGTTATATATTATGTCACAGGCATCTAGAAACAAGCCTTTGGCCCCAGTTTCTTGGTGAATACTCTGTTCTTATTAAGCCAGCAAACCTTGGGCGACAAACCACAAGCTGGATTGTCAGGTTTTGTCAGACAGCGACGAAGCCTGAGCCCGAGCCTGATCCATGGTTTCGTATAGGACCTATGAAGTCATCGGTACAGAAGTACCCAGGCGTGAAGTGGCAGTGTTGGTTTTTTTACCTCCCTCCCTCACTCCCTCCCTCCCTCCCTCCCTCCCTCCCTCACTCCCCCCTCCCTCCCTCCCTCCCTCCCTCCCTCCCTCCCTCCCTCCCTCCCTCCCTCCCTCCCTCCCTCCCTCCCTCCCTCCCTCCCTCCCTCCCTCCCTCCCTCTCTCCCTCCCTCCGTCCCTCCCTCCCTCCCTCCCTCCCTCCCTCCCTCCCTCCCTCCCTCCCTCCCTCCCTCCCTCCCTCCCTCCCTCCCTCCCTCCCTCCCTCCCTCCCTCCCTCCCTCCCTCCCTCCCTCCCTCCCTCCCTCCCTCCCTCCCTCCCTCCCTCCCTCCCTCCCTCCCTCCCTCCCTCCCTCCCTCCCTCCCTCCCTCCCTCCCTCCCTCCCTCCCTCCCTCCCTCCCTCCCTCCCTCCCTCCCTCCCTCCCTCCCTCCCTCCCTCCCTCCCTCCCTCCCTCCCTCCCTCCCTCCCTCCCTCCCTCCCTCCCTCCCTCCCTCCCTCCCTCCCTCCCTCCCTCCCTCCCTCCCTCCCCCCCCCTCCCTCCCTCCCCCCTCCCTCCCTCCCTCCCTCCCTCCCTCCCTCCCCCCTCCCTCCCTCCCTCCCTCCCTCCTCCTCCCCCCCTTACTCCTCCTCCCCTAAACCCGCAGGAGGATGCCAGGGCCGCTGCCCAGGAGGCGGAGAGTCGCAGCCGTCAGGAGACGGCCGAGCAGCAGCGGGAAGAGCGGGAACGGCGGGCCAAAGCGCGGCTGCGGCACGGCCACGCCTGCCAGCAGGAGCGCCTCCGGCGGGACTACGACGACCTGCTGGGGGAGCTGGGCAGGATGGAGCAGGCTGACAGGCGACGTCGGCAGGCCGTGGTGGCTGACATCCCGGTCAGCAACTCTCTCTGTTTCCTAACTCTCTGCCTCTCTCTCTCTCTCTGTCTGTCTCTCTCTGTCTTTCTCCCCGTCTCTCCCTGCCTCTCTCTGTCTCTCTGTCTCCCTCTGCCTCTCTGTCTCTCCCTGCCTCTCTCTGTCTCTGTCTCTCTGTCTTTCTCTGCCTCTCTCTGTCTCTCTGTCTTTCTCTGCCTCTCTCTGTCTCTCTGCCTCTCTCTGTCTCTCTGTCTCTCCCTGCCTCTCTCTGTCTCTGCCCATCTGTCTCCCTCAGCCTCTCTCTGTCTCTGTCTCTCCCTGTCTCTCTCTGTCTCTGTCTCTCTGTCTCTCCCTGCCTCTCTCTGTCTCTGCCCCTCTGTCTCCCTCTGCCTCTCTCTGTCTCTCTGTCTCTCTGTCTATCCATGCCTCTCTCTGTCTCTGTCTCTCTGTCTCCCTCTGCCTCTCTCTGTCTCTCTGTCTCTCTGTCTATCCCTGCCTCTCTCTGTCTCTGTCTCTCTGTCTCCCTCTGCCTCTCTCTGTCTGTCTGTCTATCCCTGCCTCTCTCTGTCTCTGTCTCTCTGTCTCCCTCTGCCTCTCTCTGTCTCTCTGTGTCTCCCTGCCTCTCTCTGTCACTGTCTCTCTGTCTTTCTCTGTCTATGTCTTTCTCTCTCTGTCTATGTCTATGTCTTTCTCTCTGCCTCTCTCTGTTCCTGTCTCTCCTTCTCTGTCTCTCTCTGTCTCCCTTTGTTTCTCTCTCTGTCTCCCTTTGTTTCTCTCTCTGTCTCCCTTTGTCTCTCTCTTTCTCTGTCTCTCCCTGTTTCTCTTTCTCTCTGTCTCTTTCTCCTCGCCCTCTCCCTCTTACTCTTACTCTGTCTCACTTTCTCTCTTTCTCTCTCCCCTCCCTCTCTCATTACTCTCTCTATTTCCCTCTTTCTCTTACCCTCTGTCTTGTAGTCTCTCTCCCTCTTTCTTTCTCTATCTCTCTCTCCCTCCCTCTCTCTCTCCCCTCCCCTCTCTCTCCCCTCCACTCTCTCCCCTCCACTCTCTCCCCTCTCTCTCCCCGCCTCCTTTCCTCCCTCTCTCCTCCTCTCAAAAATTCCCAACATTAATCTTGATTGCTTTGAGCATCGTACATTACCACAGAGAAAGAGTGTGGCCGTGAGAAGAGCCAGATTTTCTCGAGGTCTTCCGTTCTCAAAGAGGATAACTCATCGTGACAAGACTATGCCGACCTTCATATCCTTATAATAACTGGTTGCCTCATCTCTCTGTTTGTATTTTGGGGGTATAGCACCAAGTGTTTCAGCCGCCACATAAACGGCTAGAGGACAAACGAGAAGAGCAGCAGAAACTGGAGCAGGCGTTTGAAGACATGTACATGGCGAACACCGGTAGGAACCAACCAAAGGCCTCATAGAAATGTGCACAGTCGTAGGAGTCTATTCTCCGAACCTTGAAAATTGTACAGAAGAATCTATCTATTTCCATCAGGTCGGTTCCGGCCCCTGGTGACCATGTTGACAAGTAGCCTCCATGCTGATCTGTCCGTTGTTGTTCGAATTGTCTCTATGGGGGGTCGGCCCACTCTTGCCAGAATGTTGTCCCACCATCTTGTTCTTGGTCTTCCGCGTCCCCTTTTGCCCTCCATCTTTCCTTGCATTATAATCTTTTCAAGGCTTTCCTTGCATGATAATCTTTTCACAGAAGAATAGGTGCAGTGTAATGCTCCCCGGGATTCATATCTGCGATCCCTGGTTCCTAGCGCAGATGTCTTAACCACATAACCTCCGAGCTGGTCGAGGTCGTGTGGCGGATTCAAACAACGTATTGGGGCGGGTACCGCATTGCATCATAGATTGACATGATGTTTGCCTCAAGGAGAATATAATTCAATGAGAGTTTGCACCGAGTACTGATTTTTTCAGTGCTTTGCCCGATGACCGAAGAACAAATTTCAGGCAGCTCAGGCAGGATTCGAACCCGATATCAAAATAGCCCTAAGTTGTTATTAATGTCAACAGTCGAATACAAATTGGAAGCAAAGTGGAAGGTTTGCGATGACACCATGTAGCACTTTTCTTTCAAGAATGAGTGTGGCTCTGAAAAGAGCCAGTAACTCAACGTTTCTAGTAGTGTGTATGATGGGCACACTACCTGAGTACACACTACCCAAAACATTGAGTTACCATGGTTATCGGCTCTTTTCAGAGCGAAAGAGAAGTGCTACATGGTGTCACCGCAAACCTTCCACTTAGTACAGTATTTCCACCATGCAAAGTCTAAATCGGTAGCAAAGTTTGTCCTGAAAAGAGAAGACTTTTCCTGGTGAGTGTTAGGTGTCTTAAAGGCCCAATACAACATTGGGAAGATCGGAAAACATAGATTTCCACAGATTTCCTTCTGATTCATTTCCTTCACAGTTTGTAGATGGTCATGATAGAATCCTCATGTTGAAATCTTACGGTCTGGGATGCTGTACTTCTCGAGAAATCTTCACTCAAACTTTGACAAATTGTTTATTACTCGCGAGTAAAAAACTACAGAATGGTGCTAAAACCGTGACTTTTTTTTCCTTTTTCTACTTTCTCAGATTACCGTTTGAGCTAAAAACCTTCGCAGGATTTCTCTTTGGGAACGTTTAATGGTTTAACACACAGACTGTGGCAATCTATTGACCTTTACCAATGTTGTATAGGGCCTTTAAGCTTCTGTAGTTGATCCCACTCCTTGATCCATGCTTGTATTTGGGGCGTATAGCACCAAGTGCCTCAGCCGCCACATAAAAACTAGACGGCCACATAGAAATGTGTACAGTCGTAAAGGTTGATCCCGCTCCTTGGTCCATGACTGATGTCTGCAGATTACACGGGCGATCTGATCCTGGCCCTGGAGCCTAAGCCCACGGGGGACGCCGACCTGGACGTCACCCTGGACTCGCTCGCCGGCGACGCGGGTGTCACCCTTCGGCCGGTCCGGGCCTTTGCCGGCGCCCCCGCCACCACCACCAGACCCACGGAGGAGGTCACCGAGGGGGACAAGGACCCCGCGGCTGGTCCAAGCGCCGCCGACGCGACCCAGAAGCAACCCAGAGGTGAGGAAATCATCGTCTCCAGAGTTCATGGCATCCATATGAAGAAGTGCACTCTCAAACAACAATCGATTCATTGTCTGAGCATGGAGGAACCAGGCGTTAGATGGCGGCCTTCCCAAATAGTCAAGTAATCTTTGCTACGGCAGGCAGGGGGGCTCAGCATCAAACCATTCACGACTGTATAACTCTGTGATAATAAATAGATCAGATAAGACTTGAAAGGTTTGCATGGTGGAAATAGTAAGTGGAAGGTTTTTGGTGACACCATGTAGCACTTCTCTCCCAGTCTCCTGACGATGGGTATAGTACTCAATACCCGAAAACGTTGAGTTACCGGCTCTTTTCAGAGCCACACTCCATCTTGGCATTGCTAATTCGCTTCACTGAAGTTGAAGTTTGATTTAATGTACCCGACCCTTTTTGTAGAGGTGTGTTTTCAGTGTGTAGCCAATCTCTTTAGCTCCAGATTTTTATACCATGGCCACCATAGTCTAGGTCCGATCACATGCATCCTACACATGCGACAATCAGAGGTCCGCCTAATCTGACGCAGCAATAATTACTCAGCTTTGAGATTGATCCTTTAAAAAAAACCAAAATTGTGATGCCTTCAGCTCCTTTGAAGACATTGATGGATCGCATCCGAATCCAGCGAGAGCAACTGAAAACGAAGAAAATGAAGGAGGTTGTCTTGGAGGTCCCTGGCCGAGACGCTCACCCAGAGGAGAATGAGGAGGAGGAGGAGGAGGGAGAATCAGAGATGCCATCAACCTCAGACCGATCCCCTCCATCGCCGACTCCGAAGGGTTCCCACGGCGACGCATCCGAGAGCGGCAGCAGCACCACGGACACACTGGAGACGGGCACGCTGTCCGTGAGCACTGCCATGAAGGAGGAGATGCCGTCTCCCAGCGAGGGCCCGGGGAGCGACGTGATCCTGCATCCACTAGAGAGAGCTGCCAAGGTCAGGTCCACCACCAAGGTGAGCGACCAGCTCTATGGTTAGCCCTTTTCGTTTTATATCTTATGGGCAAGCAGGGGTTTTGAACACTTCCGACACTCCTGAGCCCAATAAATCTCGGGATACACTTACCCGTAGCGCAGTGCTATGGCCTGAGATATCCCGGGCTGATAGTGCAATGGTTTACTGCTCTCTTTGGTTCAAGCAAATTGTATCATTCATACTGTGCACAATGTGCACAATGAACAATAACATTGGGTTGAGTTCACATGATGCGATGGAACGGCGTACAGATATTCTTAGCGTCAAGCCAAGCAGACAAAACGGAACCAGTTCCTGGCGTTGACCATCACAAAGCATCCCAGTCCACATCCTAGCTTGTCAGGGCTGAATTGTAGATATTACATGATGCTTGCATCGATGAGAATGTAATTAAATGAGGTTTGGCGCTGCTCGAAATCCCGCCCGAGCTGCCTGAAATTCTGTCATCAGGCATCGGGCAAAGCACTGAGCATTCAGTGTTTATCAGGTCGAGCAGGGCAAGACCTCTTTGAATTGAAGGGCTGAATTGATTTTTTCCTTGTCTTCCTTTTGGCCTTTGTCTGTCGGCTTCTTCTTGTCCAGCTTCCCGACCTGGACGGGAGGAAGGAGGAGCTGAGGGAGCTGATGTCCAAGGAGGGCGGCCAGCGGCTGCAGCTGGCCGAGCAGCAGCTGCAGCAGCACCTGCAGCACCGGGACCACCTGCAGGTACTGCAGGACAACCTGCACCAGCGCCAGCAGGCGCTGCGGCAGCAGATTGAGGCCCAGGAGCGGCGGCAACAGCAGCAGCCAACCTTGCAACAGCAGCACCCAACCTTGCAACAGCAGCACCCAACCTTGCAACAGCAGCACCCAACCTTGCAACAGCAGCAGCCAACCTTGCAACAGCAACAGCCTACCTGGCAACAGCAGCAGCCTACCTTGCTACAGCAGCAGCCAACCTTGCAACAGCAGCAGCCAACCTTGCAACAGCAACAGCCTACCTGGCAACAGCAGCAGCCTACCTTGCTACAGCAGCAGCCAACCTTGCAACAGCAGCAGTCAACCTTGCAGCAGCAGCAGCCAACCTTGCAACAGCAGCAGCCAACCTTGCAGCAGCAGCAGCCAACCTTGCAACAGCAGCAGCCAACCTTGCAACAGCAGCAGCCAACCTTGCTACAGCAGCAGCCAATCTTGCAGCAGCAGCATCCAACCTTGCAACAGCAGCAGCCAACCTTGCAACAGCAGCAGCAGCCAACCTTGCAACAGCAGCAGCCAACCTTGCAACAGCAGCAGCCTACCTTGCAACAGCAGCAGCCTACCTTGCAACAGCAGCAGCCAACCTTGCTACAGCAGCAGCAGCTGCAATCAGAGAGCCAAGAGCGAGGGGCTCCGGAAGGAGCTGCCCTCCCAATACGCCGCCTGATCAGACAGCTGCAGTTGTCGGACCAGCAGCAACAACAGCAGTGGCAACAGCAGCAGCAGGCACAACAGCCATGGGCGAGTCAAGAGCGGCCGCTCGACCAGCAGCCTGAGACAACCCTATACTTGGACCTCCCCAACCACCTGCAGCTGGGCCAGGTACCAGCACCCGAGCCGATGATGCCGGACCGACTCCAGCAGCCAGTCTACCCGCCTTTGGTTGACAGGCCACCTCCGGAGCCTTCCTCTTTAGGACTGCCCGGCTCCGGTTGGCCAAACGTGAACCCCCTGAAGCCGGATTTGACCCTGCGGCCCGCCCAACTCCACGGAGGAGCTGGCCCAGAGGTCCCGGCATCCACCCGGCCGGGATTGAGCGGGGCGGGAGAGGCCCAAGCCGCCGGTTGCTGGACTCAGTCGCCGCCTGAAGGCCGCTCTGGCGCCACGTCGACGGAGTGGGATGCCTCCAGCGGCTCCCATGTCCCGGCGAAGGTGTACCAGGGCCACAGCAGGGAGTTCCTGCAGCAGCGCGGGTCTCGGGGAGCTGCCGAGCCCGACAGCAGCGAGGAGGGAGCATCGGGGTCCGGTGTGCCGGAGGACGCCGGACGGCCGGGGAGTCCCGTGGACCTGCAGGAGGCCCAGCGTCGACTGCAGCAGCGACGGCAGCGGCTGATGCAGCTCTACCCCGAGCTGGACCTGCCGCCCTTTGAGCCCTACCTTGAGGATGCCGGCCCGCCGACCGCCGTCCGCAGATCCTCTCCCGGGAAAGCCTCCCTTCGGGCGACTGACACCAAATTGGCGGAGGATGAAGTCAGGGACTCGCCGTCGGACCTTGCGGGCGAGAAGTGGGTCCTGCCCAGTCTGCGGTTTGGCAGCGGCGTGGCTAGTCTGCGCCCCGTCGCTCCCGCGACGTCCCAGGGGTTGCCTGGCGTTCTGACCCAGGAAACCAACCCACCAGGGGTGCGGGGCTTGGCCGGGCCCAGTACTGCCCCCGGGATGGCAGCGCCAAAGCCCCCGGCTGCTGCAGATCCCCTGGGATCATCCAGGGAGGCAACCGTCCCAGTCACGATGAAGGACGGGTTGTCTGCCATAGGGCCTGACCCTAGTACCACGTCGGCGGGGAGTGCTGTGGCCGGTGCCTCTCCACTCAATGAAATGGAAAGGTAAAAAAAGCACTAACTCTCTAATGGGGTGAATGGAAAGATAAGTCTGTCATTATTTTCAAAATCCAGGGTCCAGGGGCCAATTTCATAGAGCTGCTTAAGTACCAATATTCATGATTCATATGATTCACCAACCCAAGCTTCTCATTTTGTAAGAATAGTGGAATACAAGACAAGATCAGTTGACATCACACAAGGGTCGGTCAGGTAACCGGAAGCAGAACATTTTATTTGGGGGGGGGGGCTTAACGTCTGTGTGCAAATTCTGCACCTTGAGACTTGAGAGTGTTGGTGACTTTGAGAAGAAGTGAATTGTTAAACACTTCTTTCTTATTTTATTATCAAAAGATTTTCTTTTCTTCAAGTTCGATGTTTTTTTTGTTTGTTTTACAGGCAGCTTGAGTCACACCGGCAACAGCTGCTGAGAGTCAGGCAGCAACTGCAGCATCAGCAGCAGCAACAGCGGCAGAGGATCCTGAGCAAGCAGCAGGTGCTGGCCCAGCGCATCGAGGAGCAGCGGGCGGAGCAGCTGGCCAGGCGCCACGCCCTGATCTCGGAGGGCGGGGCTCCCCGGGGGCAGGGCCCCCCGGCGTCCCCGCCCGAATCGCGGCCGACGCTTCCGTCGTGGGAGTCGCTCAACGTTTCCGCCGTCTCGCAGGAGACTGCAGCTTTCCCGCCGCCTCAGAAAGGTGGATCCGAGACTCAGCCGAGCACGCGAGGATATCCAGCCTCGTTGGACTCGTCTTTATCGCAGTCGCTGCCCGCGGGAACTTCGGTTCCCGATTTAGAGGTGCCGCGTCCCGGTCCACCCGCAGCAGTGATGCCACACGCCATGCTGCAAGACTGGATAATGTCTCAAGCATCTGCAGCAGCTCCATCCCCGCCGGATCCGCAGAGTGCGACAGTGTCACGGCCCGAGGTGCAGACAGCAGTCGCGTCGTGGGCATCCCCGCAGCAGTGGACGGTGTCGCAGTCCGGCACCCGCGGGTGGACAGCGTCTGGACAGCGGGAGGGATCGGTGCCGCCGACAGCGGACGAACGGGTCTCCGATTCGGCTGCTCGGCGCAAACCTCCTCTTCGGGAAGAATCCGTCGGCCAGACTGCACCGGGGAGGTACAGACTCCCCGCCATGACGTTCGAGCGTCCGAGTCGGCCGCTGGAGTTGGCCGGCGACTCGACGGGGAGCGGGGACGATTCCTCTTTCCACCGGCTCTCTCCGGACAGCAGCAACAACCTGACCGAGGGCGCTATCACTCACCCTCTGGACTCTTTCGGCGGTTCTCCCGAATCGGAAGGCACCGGGTCGCCGGCGCCGCTTGACTGGCAGACGATCCTGGCGTCGACCTCTGGCGACGCCGCCGCGTCTGAGGCGCCCACCCGAGCCCCGACTCGAGTCCACGCCCGACCTCCGCCGGCGCCTCTGAGGCTTCCCCTGCCCGCTGAGGAAGCCCCCGGCCACGAGCTGAGCACCATCCTCGAGGCGGAGTCACCGTCGGTCGCCGAGAGGATGCCCCCCGACTCCTCCAGGCCCCTCTCCTCCACTCCGCGCAAGTCCGGCCCGCCTCCGGACGGAGCCGTCCGGCCCGGCACAGACGCTAGGGCCCCTGGCTTTCTCGTTCGGGATTACCCCGACCTGCAAGCCGGCAGCCTAGCCTCCGCTGTGTCACGCCCACCTGACAAGAGGACCAGCACTGTGAGCAGCCAAGAGCTCGACTCTAGACCGGCCGATGTCCAAGTCCTCCGTGAAACTGACGCCCCTACCTCCATTCCAAAGTTCTCCGAAGACGTCGGTCGTGGAGTGCTTTTTCACCCTGCCTCCAACGTGAGCATTCCCTTTTCCTTCTTAAAAGCCAAAAAAACGTTGTTTTCTACATGGATGTAAGATTTGTAATTTGTTTTTTAAATTTTATATTAAACAGGTTATCTGTTCAAACTCTAACAATTGAAGGGCACATGCACCACTGCCGTGAATCTCTCTGTCACGTAAGCGCTCACTCGCAGTCGCATCTCTCGGTCGCGTAAGCGCTCACTCACAGTCGCACAATTTATTGGGTTTCAGTGATTTTCCCTCTTTTACAAATTTCCCCTTGGTTACTGAGTATGCCGTCTCTACTCTCAGCTTCTGCCTGCAGGCGCTGCTGCCCAATTGGCCAGCGAGACTCCTCTGGCCTTGTCCGTAGCAGTGGCTCTCCCCGCCTCCGGTCGGGCCGCTTCCTGCTTGGCCTCGGCGGACCACGAGGGCGCCCCGTCCCACCTCCTGGACTCGCCGGCATCCACGCTGAGCGAGCACACCCTGCCCCAGACCTCGGAGCCCTCATCCAGTGCGGAGGCGGAGGATCATCTGGTGGAGAGGTTCCTGGCTCTCACCCCGAGCCACGACAGCAGCGACTCAGCAGCGAGCTCGTCCAGCCTCCGCTTCCACGTGCAGCAGCTGCGGACGGGCCAGCGGTGGCCCAGGAACCCCGTCGTCAAGGACTTTGTGGCCGGCCTTCCCTCAGGAGCGCCCCGGCAGCCTCGGTCGTCGCTGTCTCCCTCGTCGATGTCATCGGCCGGGACGTCCGAAGCGCTGGCTCGAGCCAAGCCGAGGCCAAGCCGGGCGTCCACCACCGAGCCCTTCAGCCTGGGTCCAGTGTCTCCACAGAGCACCTGGCTAGATGGGGACAGCCAAAGCGGCTCCTACCAGCCGCCATCCGACGGCCTGCCCACCTTCTCCGACTCAGCATCCCAACTCAGCCAGTACAGCGCCTCCCTTGAGAGTGTCCCGGCCGCCCTCGGCCGCCGACTCGCCCCGGGGGCAGCCGTCCCAGATTCCCATAGGCCGGTGTCCCCCCGTGGAGGGCCAGCGCATCACGGACTCCCGCCGCCGAGCTCGGATGCCATGGGGACCTCTCAGCGGCTCCCCGGGGGTGCCACTCTCATGTCCTTTGCGGACGAGCCGGGGGATGCCGACGGCCGATCGGACGCCGCGCCTCCTTCTGAGGGGGGCGTCGGGATGCTGGGTGCTGCAGCGTCCCCGCCGTTCCCTGCAGATGATGTAGAGATGGATACCCCCACTGCAGCAGGCAACAGCAGCAGCTGCAGCGACGACACGCTGCAGGAAGCCCTGAGGAACGTCGCACTCAGTCAGGATGAGACGTCCAAGGTAAGCCAAATGTTCTCACCAAAGCCAGCTGTTACTCCGGTCACTTTTAACGGCATAACCAGCAGTCTTACTGTGAGTTGACCGACCTCACTATTTTGGTTGACCACCTAAGGTACTGTGTCACCTCAGTGGTCTAAATCAAGCTAGTAATATGTACAGTACACAAAACCAATTGGGCAAACATGTTTCCTTTTTGCCCTGTGGTGCCCATCATAATGCCCATCCTTGGTACAGGCCCCATTGGCTTAGCACAGACGTACCCAAGCAATCTCCGTCTGCCAACTTGGAAAGGTGCTCACATCATTACGAAAGAAATGACCTGATACTCAGTTTGTTTGACCGACATCATCCCTGATTGGCCCAAGCCAACTGCATCTGCGAAAAATGCATCTACATGTATCTCTACTTCTGATCTACCCAATGAGCTAGCGTTCAATCCTACTGCTCAACCGTTGTTTTTGCACGGTTTCCTTAGGAAACGGGCATCCTGGAAGACTCGGACCTGACCCTGCTCTCCCTGAACACCACCGTGACGTCCACCACGGCCGGTCACGGGGATGACAGTGACGGCAGTGACGATGACGTCGCAGAGATGCCGGGCGGCTGGGCTCCCGAGGAGCTGGGCAGTGACTCTCTGCTGTCCTTCCTGCACCATGAGGAGGAGGTGTCAGCAGCCAGTCCGGCCAGATCCGATTCACACCGGTACCAGCCTGTCCAGACCAGCTCCCTTGAGGAAGGCCCTGTCGACCCTATACAAGGTACTGTGGAATGTCGCTATAACTAACGCCGATATACCAAACCTGTTTTTTAGGCATATATCTGTATACCTACCCTGCGTACAGATTTCTTCGGCTGACTGTATAAAAATAACGTCATGAATGATTTTCCACTTGTGGTCACTTTGACCTCTGACCCCCGACGCAGTGCCCTCTGACCCCGAGCCGGTCAGCCTGCAGGAGGCCTTCCAGCGCCGCAAGCGAGCCTTCGTCCAGGCCAGCCAGTCCCGCCGGTCGGAGGTCAAGGTTCGCGGCCAGGCCCAGCTGGCCACAGCCTTCTCGCAGACGCTGGACAACTGGAAGCGGTCTAGGGGCGGGGCGGCCGGGCGCCGACACTCGGGCAGGAGTCGGACAGGTGAGGGCGCTCTTTCATAAATCAGCAGCCGATTTCATGAAACTTCAAATGTTGCGTACGCAACATTTTGTTGCGTAACTTACGCAACATTTGCTGCCTTTTCTAAATACAGCAGAAAAAGACCCATTGTGGCGGAAGACTTACGCAACATTTTACGTTTCGTAACTTACGCAACTTTTCTTGAAATCGGCTGCAGGGGTCCTACTTGTGACATTCTGGTGTCCCCACTTACACGTGAAACCATTCAGCTTTCCTGCATGTGATGTTGTAACAAATTGTCTGTCAATTAAACAGTTTAATAAACTGTTGATGTATAACATGCTATGCAATCTACAGAGTGGTTCATGACATTGTTACAATATTACGTGACAAAAGTACTTGAGTTCTGAAAATCTGTCAGATTCTTTTTTTGAATCTCAAAAGTTAGAGGGCCTGACGTTTCGATCCTAACAGGACCTTTCTCAAAGGCAAGGTCCTGCTAGGATCTTGAGAAAGGTCTTGACAGGACATGTAGGATCAAAACGTGAGGCCCTCTAACTTTTGAGATTGATGTATTGCAGGTCATTTTAGTCAGTGAGCAGTTTTCAACAGTTTTTGGTATTTACTTCACATTCTTTTTAGATTTCAAGTTCCTTTTTAGCTAGCCAGTCCTATGAAAAAACATCACCTTCTCAACAAGAACTCAGAAATTCTACAATTGTGCTTAGTTTCTGAAGTTTAGAAATTCCCCCCGAAACAAGAGCCAACCACCTTTGACCTCATTCTCCCCATCCAGCCAAGAGTTCCACCAAGACCCCTCGGGTCAGCGGTCAGGGGTCGCCCGTGGCCGGTCAGAGGTCATCCCCAGGCCAGAGCGGGGGATCGGTCGGCGAGACGGCGCAGGTCAAGAAGCGCAACGTGAGGTCGACGACCAAAACGGCCGCCGACCGCAAGGCAGCGGAGAGAGAGATGCACCAGAGGAGTATGAGGTTGGTTGACAATGAAGGGATAGTGTGGACAACTGATCATCCTAACCCTTATCTGCACACACTCTTCCCAGGAAGCCCTGATGCCGATTTCACGAAACTTCAAATGTTGCGTACGCAACATTTTGTTGCGTAACTTACGCAACATTTGCTGCCTTTTCTAAATACAGCAGAAAAGAGCCATTGTGGCGGAAGACTTACGCAACATTTTACGTTTCGTAACTTACGCAACTTTTCTTGAAATCGGCTGCTGATCTTTCCATGAATGAATGTAATTCAATGAGGGTCTGCCCTAGCTGCTCGACGTGATAGACACTGAGTGCTCAGTGCTTTGCCCCGATGCCTGATGAAAACAATTTCAGGCAGCTCGCGCGAGCAGGGCAAACTCTCATTGAATTACATTCTCCTCGACGCAAACATCATGTTATATCTATGATGCAGCGCGGTACCCACTCGGCTATACGTTATTCAAATCCACCACACGACCTCGACCAGCTCGGTGGTCAAGTGGTTAAGACGTCCGTACTAGAAAACGGGAGTCGCGCGTTCGAATCCCGCCCGAGCTGCCTGAAATACTTTTTTATCAGGCATCGGGCAAAGCACTGAGCACTCAGTGTTTATCACATCGCGCAGGGCAAAACCTTCATTGAAGCCCTGGGTAGTAGTTTGACAGACCACGGTCCGGTGCTGGTCCATCTTGCAGGGAGCATGAAAAGAGTAGAGGGGTTGGGAGGGGTATTTCAGACTCGGATCTGAAGACTCGGTGAAATTCATGCCATGAAATTGACCACTGCACCGGCACCTCCGAAGTCGAAGCACCTCTGGTATAACCACGTGCCAGGCCGTCTGAATCTGGACACCACTATTGCTTGAGTTTTAGCCAAAGACTCTTATTCAGCCTCAAACAAAGCACAAAGACCCGCTTTGATGCAAGTTGCCACATGAATTGCCAGATTTGCAGTATCATTGTCGGACTTTTACTGTGGATGATCGAGGGATAGCGCGCCTTCTAAGGAAGGCTTTGCTTTTGAGAAAGGTTCTGCTAGGATCGAAACGTCAGGCCCTCTATCTCTTGACATTTATGTATTGCAGGTCATTTTAGTCAGTGAGCAGTTTGCAACTTTTTTTTTTATTTACTTCATCTTCCCGATGAGTAAGTAATTGATACAATTTGGAATGTCCAGAAATTGGGCACTTTGCAAAATGGTGTACTCTCCCTTCAAACTTTGACCCCTCTCTCCCCCTAATCGTTTCTTCCTCTGCTCGCCTAGACTCTACAACCAGCTGGAGGAGGTCAGGACCAAGAAGGTCGGCCAGGAGCGCCAGCGGGACTATGCCGCCAACCGCCAGAAGCGCAGGGACTTTGAGCAGAAGCTGCAGACCCACCTTCGGAGCAGGATGACCCGGCGGACCCCCGAGCCGGCCAGCTGAACGCGACGCCCCCCTCTCTTCCCAGCCACACCCACACTCACCCACCTGTCACAAATGAGAGAAGAGCCACTGTGGTCCCCCCCCCCCTCCTCCCTCCTCCCTCCTCCATCTCCGATACGTAGGTGTTTCAGTTTGCTCTCAAGCCTTGAGCCATGTCCGCACTGAAGTTTTTTTTGGGGGGGGGGGTTCACGGTTTTATCGAGATGATGGTAAAATGAAATAATGGTCGAATGTAACCAGTGTCCGCACCACTGTCGACCAGGGGAAATTTGGTCCAATAGCCAATTAGTCAATATTGGAAGGTTTGCGGTGACACCATGTATCAGGAGATACATGTGTCACCGCAAACCTTCCTATATTGATTCACCCACCATGCAAAGCCTTAAGTCTTATTTAGCCAATTAGTCTTTGTCGGGGTGGGGGGGGTGCCATAGCCAGTCAGAAGAAAATTCAACCATTTAACTGCCGCATATCTCCAGGGATCACAGGGAATTTATGCGGAAACAAAGTAAAGAAAACTAAACTGCGAAAATGAAAAGAAAATGGCAATGCAAAATAGATTGGACTGGGACTTCAGTCATTCAACCATTAACTGCCATATATATTTCCAGGGATAATGCTGGTGTTTTCATTCAGAGGCAAACAATTTTTTGGGGGTCAACCTGGCAACAGCAGTTTTGGGATCAAACAAAGTGGATGCAGCTTTTTTATTTGAGTACTTTATTGAGTACCTTTGTATTATTTTTGCTATTTTTTTATTTATTTATTTGACTACAGTTAATATGCAAAAATGTTGCAAACTGCTGACTGACTAAAATGACCGAAAAGTGTGCATCAAAAATTAGGAGGGCCTGACGTTTTCAATCCTAGCAGGACCTTTCTCAAAGACAGAAGGGTGCACCAGTACTTGCAGTGTGAGTGTTCTGCCTTTGAGAAAGCTCCTGCGAGGATCAAAACATCAGACCCTCCTAATTATCGTTATTTATTTCAAAATCTATTCATTCAGCCCTAGCCCTATACTAGAAACGCATTGATGGGTTAAGACTGGAGGAAAAGGCTTTTGAGTCACAGTGTTTTTTACTTTTGTTCCTCCTGGCCATCTTAGATTGGATTGTCCTTACTCTGCTTGTCCTTGGATTGTCCTTACTCTGTTTTCTCCTTCCCTCTTACCCACCTGTCCAATCTCTTCCCCCTCATCCCCAGTCCTTGCCCCTTCTCTTCCCCTTCTCATCCTGACCTATCACATCTCTGATACATGTGCATAATATTCTCCTTGTTTGGTATTTATTCATCAATTTATTTCCCATCTTTAATTTCCATGATATAGACTGTATGACCTTTCTCACCTTGAATGTACTTGCTTGTTTGTTTTCCTTGGCCGAATAATTTATAATAATAATAATAATAATAAGACAGTAGAAACAAAATACTGCCAACCTGCTACCCAATATCAAAATTAGATTAGGATAATTGATCTGATGTTAGATCCATTGTCGAAATTCAAGAAAACGTAGTCTATATCTGTGGTATAAATTGTAACTTTAAAGGAGAATGTAGGGTTAATGCAGTGGCTTTGTGGAAATCTCTGTTGTAAATATTGCACAGGGAGTTATTGATCGTTATCCAAGTTATAGAAACATTTGTGAATATTTGGGTGAATCCCAATTCATTAAAGTGGTTGAATGATAGACTACTGCGTCCGGGAGCTGTTTATTGTGCACGAACACTGTTTAGGTCTTAAAGGCTCTATACATCATTGGTAAAGGTCAAAGGATTGCCACAGTCTGTGTGTTGAATTATTCAACATTCCAAAAAAGCAATACTGCGAAGGATTTAGCTCAAGTGGTCATCTGAGAAAGTAGAAAAACCAGCTTGTTGTGTAAGAAATAGTTTATTACTCGCGAAGTCCGGTTGGCCAGGGTCTGATAGGATCGGAGTGCTGTCCCCAGCGACTGCAGTGTCGGCCGGGTAGGTCATGAATAATTCAACATTATGAAGTATATGAATAATATACATGTTCTGCACAATGTGCAGTGCACATGTACATATTAAGATATTCACTTCACTTCTACGTCACTTTGTTGAATTATTCATGATCTACCCGGCTGGAGGCCAGATAGTGCTTCTCCCTCCCTCCCCACTATCTGGGCTCCAGCCGGGTAGGTCATGAATAATTCAACATTATGACGTATATGAATAATATACATGTACTGCACAGTGTGCAAATCGCATGAAAGCAACAGTCCTCAAATCCCTCTTGTAGAAAGATAGTCTTCATAACTTTGTAGAAGGCAATGTTGATGCTCATCTTCATTAACTTTCTTTAACACAAGTTTGTATACATGTCAGTTACACTTACTAAAACTCAGATCAAATTTCTCAAGGGCATTTTGTGCAATTTGACCTTCTGGTGTTCTGAGATACTTCCACTGATGCACACAAGCAATGAATTTCTGCCAACTAATCTTAGAAAAGGGTAGGATTTTTTCAGAATCTGTACACTCTACAAGATGCACACAGCACTTCATCACTGCATTGCATTCAGCTGGATAGTTACACCAGGTCAAAGGTTAGGACACACTGCATTTGCTACAGGAGATCTGATTGGACAATATTTCACACCATTTGGTACAGTATGTCTGATTGGTCAAGTATGACATCATCAACTTAGTGAATTTGCTTTTGCTTATGCATATTCAAAACCAAATTTTGGGTCCTTTTTCCTTGAATTTCTCTTTGATGCCCAAAATTGGTACATGGTACATCGATATTATTGTTAAGTAACATGTCTAAGACACCTAAAAAGCAATAAGAAGTACTTTCCAGAGGTGTAAATGTGTCGATTCACGATTTGTTTTGGCGTCAATGAGAATATCGTCCAAAAGCGGAGAGGCGGGTATGGCACGCCAAATGCCTAATAATTTGATAAACGGTGTTTATCGGTTGAAGAAAAAAATGGAATTTAGCTTGCCATAAGCGGCCAGCAACAGAAATGGAAGAATATTTTAACAAAAATCTCCAGCGCCTATAGCATCTGTGGATTGTGCGTCTGCTAATTATTATGTTTTAAACCATGCAATTTTTGTGAGATTTGTGTTCTATGGGTCCTCAAGAGTCTCCTGAGCCATTTTCAGGCAAATCCGACGACATAAACGTTGGGTCCGAAAATGTAAAAAAAAAAAAATGACAAGGGGGTATGGCAAGCCAAATGCCTCATAATTTGATAAACCGTGTTTATCGGTTGAAAAGGAAACTGGCATTTCGCTTGCCATAGGCGGACAGCAACAGAGATGGATGAATATTTCAACAAGAATCTCCAACGTCTATAGCGTCTGTGGATTGTTCATCTGCTTATAATTCGTAATTGAAACAGAGCAACACTTGTGGTGACAGACACAACCAGTACAACTTCACCGTGAATGTCGAGCAAAATGTAGTCTGTCTTACACTCGCTGAGTTTTTATGAGAAAGGTTTGACTTTTTGATAAACACAATCCAACATTCATGACTTTATAAAACTATACTGTTACTAGTTGATGGGTTGATATTTTTTCCCGGCGTTGCTCATAAAGTTGATAAATTTTGCTCCACAATATTGACACGTATTTTTTTACAGGTTCGGCTGACTGTCGTACGCCTAACTTCAGTCCCTGTTTGAACGATTTTGCAGGGAACGAAGAGAGAACATTGGGAAGATCTGAAAACATCGATGTCCACAGATTTCCTTCTAATTTAGTTAATGTACACAGTTTGTAGATGGTCATGATAGAATCATCATGTGGAGATCTTACACTCTGGGATGCTGTACTTTTCAAGAAATCTTCACTCAAACATCGACAAATACAAGTTTATTATTCGCGAGTAGGCCTATATAAACTGTTCCTTACAATACAGGCTGGTGCGTAAACCGTGACGGTTCTTTGTATTATCTACTTTCCTTAGATTGCCATTTGAGCTGAAACCTTTGCAGTATTGCTTTTTTGGAATATTTTATGGCTTAGCACACAAACTATGGTAATCTTTTGACCTTTACAAATATTGTATAGGGCCTTTAAAGACAGTTTTCATATAAATATAAGGATCTAGTAGTTATTGGGAGCGACTAATAGGCTTCCAATTCGCGTGAGGGTCGAGACACCAATGAGTACACACCAATGACTGTATCGAGTGTTTTCCTTTGGCATCGAGATGAAGGCTAGCCTGAGCCATTTTCAGGCAAATCAAACGATATAAATGTTTGTGTCCAAAAACGAAAACAAATGACAATGGTTAGCCTTACAATTCGCCATTTTTGGGTGGAGAAAAATATGTTTCTATGATGTTTATTATGCAATTTCGAAAGAAAGGTGTTCTATGGGCCCTCAGAAGTCTCCTAAGCCATTTTCAAACAAATTTTGTGACATGAAATTTGGGGTCAAAAAGTGAAAAAAATACAAGGGGTTAGCCTTGCCATTTGCCAATTTTTGGGTAAACAAAAACCAAACGGTCAGTTTAGTATATTTTACTTTTGTATTAATTGACATAGTTTATGAGCTTCACAAAGTTACAACCAGCTCTTTTTAATTTAATTAAAAGAATATTTAAAAGTTAATTTGTTGACAAGTTAATAAATGTTTGTAAGCAGTTTGCAACATTTTTGTATATCACTGTTTGTAAGTTAATTAATTATATTGGAAATAAGTCAATAACTTGTTTGTAAGTTAATTTATTATATTAAGTTAATATGTTATATGTTTTATTGTTTATAAGTTAATTCGTTATTATTGTTACTAAGTTAATAAATTGCTTGTATTCTGCCTTTGAAAAAAGGTTCTCCTAGGATCGAAACGTTAGGCCCTCCAAATAATTTATTGATATTCGCCTTTGGTCATTTTAGCTGAAATAAGCAGTTATTTGCATATTACTTGTTTGTAAGTTAATTCGTTAATTCGTTAATTTGGATGTTTCTCAAGTCTTTACCCGAAACGGAAAATCATTAAAATCATAATGACGAAATGTCAAAGTGTACAAAATGTTATTTTCTGGTGTGTGGGGTTTTCTTTTTGTTTTATGAATCCGTAATATTTCAGGCTCTATTTGGGGAAAAAGAAATAGCTGTGTCTGACTCAACGTTTCGAACAGCGGGCGATGATATTCATCAACTGATTATTATTTTCATAGAAACCTCCCTAGTTAGAAATTAATTAATTAATTTTGGGTGTACGCCATATGATTATAAAACAAAATTAATATACAAACAATAAACAAAATAAGGGGGAAGTCTTTAAGAAACCCACTAATGAAGTATTTCAAGAATAGCTGGGCTCCTACTCGGCCTAAAAAAAATTCGTCATAAGAGGGCGCTATTTTAATCACTATAATTTTTTTGGGCCGCAATGAGCAATAATAATTGATTGAAAAAATCATGATGCCACCTTTCTCGACACATTCCTAACACAAGAGGGCGCCCTTCAATTCGCGAGAGGGCGCCCCTTCGGTAGAGGGCACATTTTTTATGTCCAATATCTATAGAAAAATGAAATAATTTTTATTTTTGTTTACATATCAAAAAATGTTTTCTTCATTTTTTGGACGTGTATTATTCTATTTTCCATAATAGAAATATCATTAATATATTATTTCAATTTTGACAAAATAGAAATAATAATTAGTTGAAAAAATCATGATGCCACCTATCTCGACACATTCCTGACACAAGAGGGCGCCCTTCAATTCGCGAGAGGGCGCCCCTTCGGTAGAGGGCACATTTTTTTATGTCCAATATCTATAGAAAAATAAAATAATTTTAATTTTTGTTTACATATCAAAAAATGTTTTCTTCATTTTTTGGACGTGTATTATTCTATTTTCCATAATAGAAATGTCATTAATATATTATTTCAATTTTGACAAAATCTTTTGAGGGGTAGCTTGTAGCTCAACAAGAAGTATTTATAATAATTATATTCATATAATTATTGGATCTTATTATTCATAATTCATATAATTATAGGATTCATCTAATTATCACCATTTGTCTTAAATATTATAGTTAATTAATCTTAGCTCTCCCCGTAAAATGATAAAAACCAAGGTCCTGGACCGTTTCCCAATCGTCTTTTTCTCCTAGGTAGGTTAGGGGCAAGGATGAATTTTTCATAATGAACTTCAAAAAACATCTTTACCTATAATTAAAGTCATTGTCTCGATGGGGGACAGTGGCAGGATTGACAATTAGACAGAGAATAAGTTATTAACCGCTAAAAATTTATTATGACTTAAAACAAAGTAAAACAACTTCATTTCCCTCAACCATGCTAGGAAAAAAATAATATAAATTAAAAAAAATATATTAAAATGCGGTAGAGGGCGCTGTTTGATCGCGCGTTTTTGAATAGAATTGCTGAAAGCGCGTTGCGTAATTGGGCGCTTTCTTTTGTCAAGTGGAACCCCGCGTCATTCCACGCCAGCGAGTCATCGGGGTTGTACGTGTTTGTAGCTGGCTGGACAGACATCGCCACGTTTTCGTCTCGGACAAATCCTGAAACCTTCCTACCCCGACCCAAGGAGGTGCTCAGTGGTCTGGTCAAAAGCGAATGTCTTGGTCAACTTTGAAAATATGAAGCATGCAGAGTAGGTGTCCTCTCCGTGTTTTCTTCCCCTGTTTTTGATATTGTTTGGCTGCCTTTCGTCGTCATTTTCTATGGTCGGCCATTTTGTTTTCTGGCATTTTCACACCCTAAGCCAAAGGGTTACAAAGCCCTCCATTATAGATAATACAGTCCCCTAGCTATTAAAAGAGATAATATACAATTCACCCATCTGCTAAAAATACTGGTTGTATTTAATATCGCTAGACATATAAAGTGAGTGACAAACATAATATAGCAGTGAATAAAGTGTGGACAAATTGAACTAAAAGCTTCTAAGCTTGAATACACAATTATTTTATTCCCAAGGGTTCATAAACTGACACAGAACATTTGACTCAAACGGGACTTGTACACGAGAACTCTGGCTTAAGTATCATCGCTCTTTCCATGTGAACCATGAAGCCCTAAAGATGGCGGCTTTCCAAATACATGTTGCCCATTATTCATTCAAGTGCTTTGGAAGCCAACAATAAGGAAGTCTAGAAAGTCACAAGAACATGTTCAAAGTAAAAAAAAAACCAAAACTGTTTCAAACTGCTCACTGACTAAAATGACCTGCAATAGATACATAGAGGGGCCGGACGTTTTGATCCTAGCAGGACCTTTCAAAAACCTTTGCTTTGAAACATTGCCTTTGAGAAAGGTCCTGCTAGGATCGAAACGTCAGGCCCTCTAAAATTTTGAAGTTAAAAGAACGAGGTCTATTGAACAAAGGAGGCTGTACATGACAATGACAGAGAATGCACATGACAGAGAATGAAATGAGAATCACAATAAATTAAAACAAAATATCCTTGATTAAATTTCTCCAGGAAACATGAGAGGAATCTGGAGCGGAAAGCTGAGACGACTCGTGATGTCTACCTGAAGACGAGGATACTGCAGTCTACCCTGGCCACAGACTTCAAGGCTACACAAGGCTTTCAAGGCTCATTCATTCGAAACGTCTTAAATTCAGTCCAAACTTGTGCCCAAATCTGAATGATTTACAAAACTCTAGAGATATAACGTACTCCAAAAGCCAAGATTTATGATGAAGAGACTGATAACTAGTAGCGGCAGTAGTTACTACTGATGAATCATCAAGATATTGAAACGGACCATAATTATTTGCAACGTTCAATAAGGACAATGCTGAAAAGAGCACCATTTCAATTCAAAAACTTCTCTGGACAATTTACGAATCAGGTGCTGGCCTTCAATTCCAAGAAACCATGGCGATAGATCCAAGTGGACGATTCCCAAATACTCCATAGCATTTATCGGTCTAAAACGTTCCTTTTGGACTGGCTTTAGTAATGCCAGCTTTTTCTGACAAGTCTCGTAACGTGTTTACTGATTGTAAAGGAGAATAATTAAAGTTGAGTGCCTTGTGCACTCATTAGTCGTGTGTTCTAGAATAGCCCCAAAAAAGAACCAGTATCTGTCATCAACGCTAGCTACCGAAATTGCTGCTGCGCTGCCAAAATTGCGTTTTATTTTTTTATTTCTGCAAAATGTAGAATTTGTAAACTAATTTGATCCTATCAACATTTTGGTCATGCAAGCAAATGGTTTTTCTCTATCTCCATATTTGGTTTTGGTCTTTGAATTGAAAAATGTCCTTTGGATTGAAATTTCAGGCCCTCTTAAATTTTTGAGATTTGTGAATTTCCTTTTTTTTTCATCAAAAGCAAAGTGCGCGACCATGTAACAAAAATGGAAACTCTAAAACAAAGATTTATGATCCAAATTTTTCAATGCGATACAGATACTGGTCTCTTTTTAGGGAGAACTAACTTTCAATACATTTTGTACGGTTGCAATTATGCCAGTTTAAATTCCAGATGCTCAAACAAATTTGCCAATTATTTTGTGATTGCTTAAGCCAAAAGTGCGCTCTTTTTGCTTTCAAACTTTAATGGTGTTTACCGCAAACAAGCCAAACACAACTTGTAATGTTATCTTGTCTGATTGAAAAATTGCTTTGGACACTTGTCAGATTATCCAACATTTGCAGTTTGGAAGAGTTTGAACTCAAAATTGTTTTCCTTTGGCAGAAAACAAACTGGCGCGCAAAAGAAAGCTTAAAATCTAGAATGTTGGATGCAAAATGGTTGTTATTAGCAAATGATTACACTGCTGAAAATTGCCTAAAATTGAGAATCGAGGTAATAAGCTGGCATAATTGAGACCATACCATAAAATGGTTAACATTGGGTACGCGTAACCTGCCACTTTAAATTGAGCTGGACACTAAAGAACCTTTCCAATTCTGCGTTAGCGCTCACTTTTAATTTACTCTTTGAATTTTGAAAGATATCCGAACTGTTTGTGAAATTAGTAATTTTCTTACACAATCCGAGACAATGTTTGGCTTTGATTCAAATGCGCTGCCCAAAATTTGCGCCAAGTTCAATTTCTTTTGCAAAAAAATTTGACTTTGCATATTTAGAACCAAAATGTGTTGCAATATAAAAAATGTTCAAAAAAACCCCATGTTTTTAACTTTAAAAAAATCACCAAAACCTTGCGCGCTGTTTTTCTTTGCTAATTCTGGTCCAACTCGTTTAACGTGGCAGGTTACAAGTGGTTTTCAAGGATATTATTTCATACTTTGTGCTGTGACCTTTCCAACAAAACTGTCTAATGCGATCCGTTTGGCTGCGTTCCTTCACTCTGCGCTTTGCGTTGTCTTGCTCTCAATTGTATCTCATCTTGCGCTTCCCTGCAGCAAATAGAAAAATCCAAAACCCCCAAAATTAGCACAAAAACATCAGAGTCCCATTTTACTTGTTCAAAATCCGCATAGATGCGAGTACAGAATATTGGGTCAAAACACCCGGCCAACTAAATTTGCACTGTTTTTGGAGTAGAAAATTTGACTAATTATGCGCCGCATTCACAAACTAAGACTGCGCTGCGAAAAAAGGTCACACACAGAGTTTGAAATTGTGTCTTTGCAAAGGGGCTACATTGCAAGTTGGAATGTCCCCAATGACCACAACTCGAGGTTGTTAACATTTGACCTTTGAGCTGCATCAATATGGTGTGCACAAAGGTCATATGCTAATTACCAAGGTTTGTGTTCTGGGAACATTCCAATAAGCTCCTTGGGAAAGCAGTCTTTAGATAGAGGGCGCTGTTCACCCACAGTGAATAGCGCCCTCTTTATATTGACTGTTTCCTAGAGGGCGCTGTTTGCAATGTAGCCCCTTCAAAACCACATAAGCGTACCCTTTGTCAATCATTGTTTAAATAGTAAGGGGGGGGAGATTTCAAGTTGTGAGAAATAAAAACGCTACAGGAGATCACTCTTGTCTATGAATTTTTTTTTTATTTAAAAATATTTATTTACAAAATGCGAGTGCCGGCTAGTGCGCCCTCTACCGCCTGGAATGCTAAGTGACCGAATGACCCAGGTGCATTGGCCAGTTTCACCCCAAGTCCAGCGGCACCAGACTAATATGCCACTGGTTCCCCACCCCACTGGTCTTCTGCAACACATGTTTCAACAAGCTCATGCAATGCCACTGGCATTGTTAAGTGTGTACTGGGCCTGAACAAAGGTCAGAAGGGATTCATTGTTGTACAGTTAAATGTTCATACATCCGTATGGGGGGGCGGGACGTCACTCCCTGTTCGGGCAACCAGGCTGCCAATTTGAATTTGGAAAAAAAGTTTTGGGAGGTGAACTTTGGGTAAAAAAGAAAAAAGAAAAAAAGAAAGCGCCGATTTAGGAGGACTCTTCCACAACATCACCGATTGAGTCCTTGACCCTCAAAATGAAGACGACTTCAGTCCAGATGGCGATGTGCTGATTGGAGAAACAATATTCCAACATGGCTGCCCACAGCAGTTTTTGGCTGCAAGCGTTTTGCTTTCTTGAAGAAAGTAAGACTGCCAAAACAGTAGTAACGATTTTCATAATTTTCAGTTTTACTTGCTGCAAATGATGCAGCGTGTATGACAAAAAACCACAAAGATGTATTTGTTTTGCTTTTTGCATTTTTAAAAAAAGTAAATTTTCTTCCGATTTTTGTGAACTAGAGGTACCGTAGATGACATTGGGGTCATGGGGGATGATCTATCCTGAATTGCTAACTTAAGTAATCCTAACTGATAATTTTATGCTAATTAACTCTAAGAACAATACACTTCCCTTAACCTGACCACCTAATTTTTCCCCGGCCGACTCTAAATACATACAATTAAATGAGAGAGAGCCTTTGAGAAAGGTCCTGCTAAATTTTAGATTTACAATTAAATGATCTTTGACTGTCAGACCTAAACCAACTTGAAAATTACTTTGATTGTTTTCCATGTTTCGCTTTTAAAAGACAACCTGTAAGGCTGCAAAATAAGACTATCCATGGTGATAACAATTATTGCAAGTGACAACAATTATTATTTCTAAGAAAAAGTGAATCAATGGTTTAATGCCATGGTATGTCAGAACTTTTTGCTTTTTTCAAACAATTTTCTGAGATATTTTTCTTCTTTATCTGAGATAAAAGATTTAGCAGCTGACATTCAGTGACCTTGCCACTGGTCTATTTTGATAAAATCACCAAAAGTTTTTGCTAAGTAATTTGGGAATGATTTCATTTCCCTTGAATTGCAATGAGTGTTTTCCCTATACTGCACTGCATCCTCAGTGCTTTGCCTAATTGCCTGCAGAAAGAAATACAGGCAGCTCAGGTAGGATTTGAAGCCTTGACTCCTGCAATTTAGTGCAGATGTCTTAACCACTTGCACATCGAGCTAGTCGAGGTCTAGTGGTGGATTCAAATCTGTATAGTGGCTGGTACCTGATTGCATCATAATGTAATTTTTTGCGATGAAGAGAATATAATTCAATGAGGTTTTGCCCTCGTAGGGGCCTCATATGAAAACTGTATGTATGAAGCCTTTGACTTTTTTTTTCAGAAGTGCCTTTGCTAGTAGACTTAATCCTATCTCTAACCTGAACAGATACTCCTAAATTTTAAAATCTAGTTCCTGATTGTGTGCCTACTTTGAGCAGAAAGGATAAAATTAAGGAAATAATTTCTGTCCCTATGTGGATTACGTTCTTTCCTATGCATCTGACAGAATCTAAGAGACCACAGCCTTTGACATTTTCCAAAAGAGGAGATTTGTTCACTACTAATAGTCTCCAGCTGACCTTAAACTTTGACAGACATCCTAGCACTAAGATTCCTGATAGGGCACCTAATATTAGCATAAAGGACTTACAGGGATATGGGGTGTCAGGGAGTTAATGTTAATCCCCAAGGAAAAGACTAAAAAAGGTCAATTATTTTATCATTGCCTTACAAGCTGCTCAAAAAAAATATCGTAAAGTTTTGTAGGATCCTACGAGTGATTATGATTCTTAAGTTATCAATCTGCTCTAGAGTTGTATTTTATTTTCAAATTTTAGGATTTTAGGATTTTGTGTACTAATTGCCGGCTAATTCTAAAAAGGAAACTAACTCCTTTTGATTTCAAAGGAAAGGAAACAAACTCCTTTTGATTTCAAAGGAAAGGAAACAAACTCCTTTTGATTTCAAAGGAAAAAAAACTAACTCCTTTTGATTTCAAAGGAAAGGAAACTAACTCCTTTTGATTTCAAAGGAAAAGGAAACTCACTAGGAAAATTCTTTTGTCTGAAACTTTCTGTTTCTTGGTGTATAGTTATTTGGTTTTGTTTTTTGCCGGATTAAAATTGTCTATCATTAATGACTTTCAGAAATTATTATTACTTACACATTTTTTAGGTTTTACAAAACTCTATTTGAATGAAGAAATTGGCAGCAAACACATGAATTAGGATTAGAATTTCAGAATCAATCAAAACTATTGATGATATCTGCATTATCTATATCAAAACGATGTCTGAATTTCAGATTATTCTTTAGCCTTTGTTTGAAAAAAGCCTGGGTTTTTCTAAGTTTTAAATAGTTTGTACTGATTATTTGGATAAAAAAACCCAAAATAGATTTCTATTTACAAAGGATCATTTATAAGATCATGATTGTTATTTTGAAGTAAATTCTAAATTTCTAATATATCTTAGAGGTAGAGCAGCTTGTTTGGCAATTGAAAAAAAATGGTTTAGTTGTGGTTTTTTCTAGCTAAGGGACCCTCTCCCATTCCTACATAACCCCAATGTCATCTTTGATACCTCCTGCTTTTGAACTTGCTTTCAAATACACAAGTGTGTGCAAAAAACAACAACAGAATGCCAAAAAATGATTTCTGTGAAACCATGTCAAAATGTCATTTCTCCAATCCTCACATCACCAACTGGACAGAGGTCACCATCATCCATCAGGTCAAGAGCCCCCTCGGATCAGAAGCAGACGTCCTGTGAGAAAAATGGGGTGGTCACTGGTGACCGGCCTGAAAAGCAACCTGTTCACACAGGAACAAAGAGTCACGGGTACCAACTTAGGATAACAAAAGGATCAAAAAAGTGAAAAAAGGGTCCTCAGTCCGACCCACCAGCCATACAGGCAGATCAACATCTAAGAGTACAACAATGATGTCCCTTCCTTCCTATAGAGTTTTAGAGGGGGATTTTGGTATGAGCTTGTCAAATCATGTGAGGCAGAAGACCAGTAGAGCAGGGAACCAGCGGCATAAAAGCCAGGCTCCGCCGGACAGGAGGCGAAACTGACCAATGCACCCGGGCCATTAGGTCACTCAGCATTCCAGGCGGTAGAGGGCGCACTAGCCGGCACCCGCATTTTGCACTTTCGTGCGGTATAGTCACAGGTAGTTTGCATTTTTCAGCAAAACGGGTTATTATACATGTATAATGCAAACTTGAACTGCTCCAACATTACAGATTTTGTTTTAAAAAAAAGAATAAATTTGCCAAAATGTAAAAAAAAAAAAGTTTCTAGATTTTAAAAAAGGTGTTGTTTTTCAAATTGTGCTCAAGATAGCTTTAGGCTATTTATTTTTATCAAAATGTGTCATTTTCAGAAAAAAAGAAAGAAAAAAGAAAAGGATAATTTGAAAAGATGATTCACCAGTAGAATGTTCAAATTTGTTGTTGTTGGAGCAGTTCGGATAAATACATTTAAAAATATAACCCCTACGCATTGGCTGATGATGGCATGAATTTTGGGTTAAATCCAAAAAAGTATATGTGAATAGGATATCTCTGATAAATTTGGCTCCATATAGATTCATGAGAAAAGGGCAGAGTGATTCTCTCACTTTTTGTGAGAGAACTTTGGTTCTGTTAAAAAAAAAAGCATTTTGGGCCCAAAACTTTCAAAAGGAATTAAAAAAAAAAGATGTCCGCATTTTAGTCCTTTTAGGAACGTTTTTCATTTCTAGGTGTTGTAGTACTTTCATCTAACAAATGCTGTGTAGGGGTTACTTAAACAATTTAAACAGCAAATAATTGGAATGCATTTTAGATTTAAAAACATGATTTTGCATCAAGGAGAATGTAAACATGCTTCAAGAAGGGTTTGCCCTACTCGAAGTGTAATTAATGTAAACACTGTATGCTCAGTACTTTGCCCGATTGCCTGCTGAAAAAAAAAACAGGCAGCTTGGGCGGGATTCGAACCCATGACTCCTGCTTTCTATGGCAGACGTCTTAACCACTTGAACACCGAGCTGGTCGAGATCGTGTGGTGGATTTGAATCTGTATAGCAACGGATGATGCATTGCAGCATAGATATAATATGTTTGAATCAAGGAGAATGTAATTCAATGGGGGCTTTTTGGCCCGAGTGTCTGCTGAAAAATACAGGCAGCTCATCCAGGATTCGAACCAGCAACTCCTGCTTTCTATTGCAGACGTCTTGACCACTTGACCATCGAGCTGGTTGAGGTCGTGTGGTGGATTTGAATCTACACAGCCTCGGATAATGCATTGCATCACAGACATAATATGATGCTTGCATCAAGGAGAATGTAATTCAATGAGGGCTTTTTGGCCCGATTGTCTGCTGAAAAATACAGGCAGCTCGTCCAGGATTCGAACCAGCAACTCCTGCTTTCTATGGCAGATGGCTTAACCACTTGACCATCGAGCTGGTCGAGGTCGTGTGGTGGATTTGAATCTACACAGCCTCGGATAATGCATTGCATCACAGACATAATATGATGCTTGCATCAAGGAGAATGTAATTCTATGAGGGTTTGCCCTACTTGATGAAATTAGCAGTGTGCTAAGTTTGTTTGGCCTGATTGCCTGCTGGTGAATACAGGCAGCTCGGGCAGGATTTGAACCAGCAACTCCTGCTTTCTATTGCAGGAGTCTTGAATATGCAGAGCGGCAGGTACCGCATTACATCATAGATATAAATAATATGATGACTGCATCAATGAGAATGTAATTCAATGAGGGTTTGCCCTATTTGAGGTAATAGTGCTTTGTCCGATTGCCTGCTGATAAAATGCAAGCAGCTTGATTTGAATTTGAGACCCTGACTTCCACTTTCGAGTTCAGATGTCTTCAAAAACTGGACCATCGAGCTGGTCGAGGTCGTGTGGTGGATTCAAATCTGTATAGTACATGTACGTGGCAGATACCACGTTGCATCACAGAGAGAAAATTGTGTTGAGGAGAATGTCCTCCAGCAAGTGTTTGATGTGTAATTAAACACTTTGCTCAGTTCGGTGCTTTGCCCGATTGCCTGCTCAAAAAACTACAGGCAGCTTGGGCAGGATTCGAACCTGTGACCACCTGCTTTCTAGCACAGATGTCTTTCCACTAGACCTGGTCACCTTGGTGATCCAGTGGACCACCGAGCTGGTCAAGGTCAAGTGGTGAATTTAAATGTCATTGAAAGAGGAATACATAAATTTCAAATGGCAGGGGAACCTAGATATAATTATTGAAAAAGATTTGATACAATGGATTTTGTTAACCCCCCCCCCCATAAAAAAAATTAAGTATTGAAGTACTAAAATTCAGCATTTGAAAAAATAATTTGAGATAATTCCCCCCCCCAAAAAAAAGATGAAGATAGAATAATAATATAAAATATAGAAAGCTGAAGCCTCACTTATGTAAAAATTCAGTGTACAAAAAGTGTTAGAATTGTTTTAGTTTTAGGTTTTTGGTTTTCCACAGGTTTTCATGACTGCTCCCCTGCCACTTGAAATGAAAGATTCCTTACACACAAATAAATCTAGTCAAACAAACAAAGGGAAAACTGTTTGGAAACTTGCGAACAAATTGAACAATTGGCAAAGGAAACTTTGACTGGACCGCGACTTGAACCTGAGACCTCTGGATTAACGTACCAGTGCTCTTCTATCTGAGCTATCCAGCCCTTAGATGGTGGCCTTCCCTAATGCTCAACTAGTCTACATAGACTAGTTGAGCATTTGGGAAGGCCACCATCTAAGGGCTGGAGAGCTCAGATAGAAGAGCACTGGTACGTTAATCCAGAGGTTTCGGATTCAAGACACAGTACAGATAAAAGTTTTCTTTGCCAATTTTTCAATAAATAAATCTAAAATACTGCATGGCCCAAGATTGCATCATATGAAATACAAGATTCTTGTAGAGAAAAATTAGTTGTAAAAGTAATAATGAAAGCAGTCACATTTTTTGGGGAAAAAAAAGAAAGAAATGTGTCCCACCCAGGGAAATGACTACTTTAGGAATTTTCAAATTTATATGGCTGCACTTTTCAGTCCTAGCAGGACTGTTCTCAAAGGCAGTATTTTCAAAGCTGCATAATTTGGGATGAACTGGGAGTTGTAATGGCAATCATTTTATGCAATTTAATTTTCAACGGTGGTTTTCCAAACAATATCAAAATCTGGACCATTTCATATAAGTGTCAATCCTGGGTCAGAAATACAAACATAGGAGTACAACATTGAAATACAGAAATGTGGGGTGGTTTCTTTGGGGAAGCATAGGATTGGAAAACAAAGGGACAATATCTTAGAGAACAGCATTGTAATTTGTAAAAAGTAAAAAGCAATTGGAGGGATGAATTTTGCGCCATCAAAGATGGGAATCTGTATGACCCGCTGCCCCACCCAGGGGAAAGAATCGGTAAAATGTTGCGTCATGAGACTCAATGGGTTCAATGATTGCAATATCCCCACCCAGGGAAGGAATAGCAAGTGAGTGACACAAGGATATTCCCCACCCAGGGAATGAAATGTGTCAGTGGTTGACCTCTGATCAGTTTAAATGACCCAATGACAGATGAATATAATTCACCAAAGAATCCACCCCACACTAATAAATGAAACTATTATACTATTACTGCAGAAACTCATGAATGTACCAGAACTTTTGGACTATAACCCAAAGCCTCTGCCTGAAATGCTTGAAAGTTTTACAAATGTCAGTATTTGCTTTCTGCGCGCAATTCTTGATTAAAAAAAACAACATAAAACTTAAAACAATCAAAAACAAGAATGACATGTCTATAAAAAGACTATGTCTATGTTTCAGAGGGGTTATGAATGTTTTTCTTTTTCTTTGGAGTTCATCGCTAATCTTAAGTAAGCCAACAAGTGCTGCAGCAATTAGAATGGTCAATTTGATAGGCTTAGCTGTGGATTACAGTCTGAAAATTATGGTACATATATAAAGTGGAACGTTGCTATAACGAACACCCCGGGATCCATGAAAATTGTTTGGTATAGCGGTCGTTCGTTTTAGCGGCCACATATTTTGTACACAAAAATCGAGAGCCAAAGGGTATGTTTGTTATAGCTGAATGTTTGGTTTAATCGGGGTTTGTTATAGCGACGTTCCACTGTACATAATTTCAATAACTAACATTATCAGTGACAATTCTTAGGGTTCAGATTTGGGAGCAATTTAGGCGCCTATCACCAGGATCCAAAAGAATGTCTAGAAATTGTCCCATGCTACTAAGGGTTCAGATACAAAGACAGTTCAGCCAAAAAATGAATCAATGATTGAAGTGAATTACTTTCTGTCTCCGTTTCGGCAGGACAGGCGACAAGACTGGGTGGGCAGGCATCATAGTCCTTGGAGGAATGTCTTGACAAGATCACCTGAACAAGGAAAGAAGTATCAAACATAAGTATAAGAACTGGGGTAGAAATATCTGCTAGACCATGGACCGAGTCCAGTCATTTCAACGTTGGTTTCAGATTTCAGCATCTGGTGCAGTGCGTGACCACATGCACACTGGACCAGTAACAAATGCCTGTAGAGTTTTTGTCTTGCACAAAATGACTGATGATTGAAATGACTGAAATATTTCAGCTGATGTCTGATGGAGGATTGAGACTGAATGGTAACTTTTCAGAAAAGGATTTTTGAGGATTGAGGCTGGGTGGTGTTTGACTCAAACAAGTATTTTGGAGGATTGACGCTGGTTGGTGTTTGACCCAAACATGGATTTTGGAGGATTGGGGCTGGTTGGTGTTTGACTCAAACAAGGATTTTGAAGGATTTGGGAGGATTGAGGCAGTGGGCACCACTCATTTCTTGTAAAGTAAAAAATAAAGGAGGATTTTGGAGGATTGAGGCTGAAATGAATGCGATTTTTGTCTCAAGTTCCTACTGTCTTTGAGAAAGGTCCTGCTAGGATTGAAATGTCAGGCCCACTAAATTGTGAGATTTGTGCTTCCTACTTACTTGAGTTTCATCAGCTGATGCGCAACGCGCTTGTAGATGTCTGTCAGAGCCAAGACTGATGGGAGAGACGATGTCAAGGGCACCAATGTCTTGACTTTCAGCCAGGAGCGTGAGGCAAATGGTTTCACATCTCACGAGGCTAGGCCTGTGAACAAAAACAAGATCACAGAATCTCATTAGAAACTAATTTGTAAGTACTAAATGTGGTGATTGTTTTATCAAGATGTGCATCCATATTCACCAAGATTAACCATTCACAGTAGTTTATAGATTGTTGGTGAGAAAGTAAACAAGTAAAGGGTTTTGACCTACGTTTAGATGAAGCCTTGAATGGTTGGGCGAGTAGATGGCTGGCTGACTGGCTCCCCCATTAGCTGGTTGGTTGACTAAATGGCTGATTGACTGGCTCATGATTGGCTGGTTGACTCATTGACTGGTTGGTTGACTGGCTGACTGGCTGGCTGACTGGTTGGTTGGTTGACTAGTTCACATGTTGGCTGACTAGTTGACTGGTTGGCTTGTTGACTTGTTGACTGGCTGGCTGGCTGGTTGGTTGACTAGTTGACATGTTGGCTGACTAGTTGACTGGTTGGCTTGTTGACTTGTTGACTGGCTGGTCGGCTGGCTGTCTGGCTGGCTGGCTGTCTGACTGGCTGGCTGGCTGGTTGGTTGACTAGTTGACATGTTGGTTGACTAGTTGACTGGTTGGCTTGTTGACTTGTTGACTGGCTGGTTGGCTGGCTGTCTGGCTGTCTGGCTGGCTGGCTGGATGACTAGTTGAAATGTTGGTTGACTAGTTGACGGGTTGGCTTGTTGACTGGTTGGTTGGCTGACTGGTTGGTTGGCTGACTGGTTGGTTGGCTGACTGGTTGGTTGGCTGACTGGTTGGTTGGCTTACTGGTTAGTTGGCTGACTGGTTGGATGGCAGTTAGGCTGACTGGCAAGTTGATTTGTTGAGCAGTTGACTAGTTGACATCGCAGGATGTTTGAATAGTTCACTTGCTGGATGGTTGACTGGTTGGCTGTCTGTGAGGTCGCCTGGTTGACTGACTGACTGGATGTTTGTTTGATTAGTTGACTGTCTGACTGGTTGGCTGTCTGACTGGTTGGTTGTCTGACTAGTTCGGGTTGACTGGCTGCTTAGTTGAATAGTTCACTGGTTGACTGGTTGGCTGTCTGACTGGTTGGTTGTCTGACTGGTTTGCTGTCTGACTGGTTGGTTGTCTGACTGGATGGTTGACTGGCTGGTTGGTTAATGACTGGTTGGTTGGTTGAGTGGCTGGTTGGTTGACTCGCTGGTTGGTTGACTGGCTGGTCGGGTTGACTGACTGGCTTCATGGATGATTGCTGGATGCATGGTTACAAGTCTGCCTGCTTCCATGACTTTCAACTCATGTTGGTGAAACTTGTGACTGGCAGACCTTGCTGTAAAGACAGGGAAACAAAAGATATTAATTTTATTATTACAAATACACACTAATTAGCACACAGACAAACTTCTAGACATTTCCTGGAACAGTTAATACAAATTGTATTTGCAATATGTTGGAAAGTGGGCTTTTCCCCTTTGGACAAGTTTCAAGCCCCGCAACAGCAAGGTTGGCCAATGAAACAATGTACAAACACTGCACACAGCAAGCCTCGCCATTCATGTTCAACAAATATTAATCACCAGTCCTATTAGAAGTACTACATATAGTGGTAGTAAGCTATAGGCCTGAGTCCGAGTAACTGTGGGTCTGTGAGACTGTGTCCATGCACACGCACGCATTAAGCCCCGCGACTCTTTCCTGATCGATGTCCGGACATTGCTTTGTGCCGGTCAGAAAACAGTCATGGGGCTCAATGCGTGCATGCAGGGCAGGAAATTCACGACGGCAACGACGGCAATTGCCGTCGTGCCCTCACCAATTGCCGCGGTGCCCTTAAATTTGGAGGATTTTCACGGCAACAAATTGCCGTGCCCTTTTATCACATTGCCGTCGTGCCCTTTTTGCCGATGGATAGTTGGGCAGATCGGACTGCCGGCCGCCGCACGGCCGTTAGCACAGCGCGCATGAAATATATTCCGACTGCTTGCAGTGTGTGTGCAGCACACACGGAAGCTTCACTGTACCGTGCGCACTGTCCGCTAAACATTGCGCATTCTGTGCACAACTGTACGGACTGTGTATGGGTGTACATGTACACGTACACGTACACATACTGTACACGATCAATGTACATGTACATGTACATGTACGTACATGTACATGTACATACATGTGCAGTGCGTTCGATTGGGACAGTTTCATATCAACGAACTTTTAGTCTGCGGGTACCAGTGAATCTTGGACATCGCTGGCTGTACCAAACAACGGGTACCAACGGTAGTTGGGAGCGATTTGCGTTGCACGATAGTTAGATTGCGCAGTATGCAGCACGTGGTTGGGTTGCGTGCGAAAGTAGAATTGTAGAGCTGTCAAGAGAAAGCTAAACAGCAAAACGAGCTACTACCTCACGATGCAGCACAAAAATGTTGCAAACTTTATTCCTTTTTTCAGGTAGGCCTACGAACGTAGTCATTCTCAATTTTTTGGACGAGAACTGATGAGAAGGTTTTGGAACACCGAACCCACATCACGATACGTTGACAGCATGGACTATTCTATTAGGAATGAGAGGGGTGCGACTTTATACAATAATAAGCTCCGATAATATGCTCGTTTAGGTTGGACCTAGCTGCTTAAAAATCCATCTTTACAAACATGTAGGCTATTTAGAATCCTTTTTATTTCGATTGTTTTGTGAGGATCTATTGTCAGATATTTTTATCGTCCCGCTTACTATAGCAGTAGCACCCCGGCCACACCTGAATGGTACAGTTCATGTTCCGTGAGAATGCGTGTTGGTGGCTGACTGAAACTTATTTTAGACGTCATTTTTATGTTGGAAAATATTTTTTTTAGGCATTGTGGTCCCACAGAAACGATGATATATTAGTAGGAGACCTAAAACAAGGATTCGGTGCCTTCAGCGCCTATTTTCAAAGTTTGTTTAAGGTGCTTACGTCGTGTTTGCATCGGTACTAATAAAAAGTAGTTAAATTGCCTTGATGCCCCGGATTTTTTTTGCGATTGCCTTGATGCCCTTCAAAAATTGCAGAAATTGCCGTGATGCCCTTAATTTGCCGAAATTTCAAGGCAAAAATTGCCGTGCCCTTTTTAACCCGGAGTTCCTGCCCTGTGCATGCACGTGTGCCCACACTCTCACAGACCCACTGCGCACACGGACCTGATCAGTAAGGTTGTGCATGGATGTGCTGATAGAAAAAAAAAAGGTTTTTTTTTCAGTTCGGTCTCAGGCGGTTTTTTGGTTTTTCAGAAAGGCTTCGTATTTTTTTTTAAACCGCGGTTTTTCGGTATAACCGAATACTGGCACAACCTTACTGAGTAGAGCCTCATCGATTTGCGTGTATCGTCAGTTCACTTTCAAATTAGACATGGCCTCCTTCTTGCTCGTTGGGAGAGAATCTTCTCGATCAACTGAGGGGAATTTTCTCCTTTTTCCCCCCCAAATGTAAGTAGGACAAAAGATCAGTATAAGAAATCTTTGATTCTCACTTAGTCCAAAAATCTCCAGTAAAATCTCCAGGGGGTTTAGCAAATACGCTGCCGTACGCTGAACTTACAATGCATTTTGCAATTTGGGGAGTAAACATAGTGTATTCAGAACGATTTGGCATATACATAAGGTATTAGTAACTCATATAGAACGTTTCAATAACTTATAGAGAACTTATACCAAGAATCACTTCGCGTTGCAAGCATTCACAACTTATGGCCAAGGATAGTCTAACTTATGCATAGTGATGATCATGTGTTGTAGCCTATCAAAAGGCTGTCACTGCTTCTCAGCCACAACCTCGATTCTTGAGAAGTACAGTCAGGTTCCTCCTGATTATGGCCCTGTCATCACACCTTGACATTTTAGCCAGCGTATGCCAATGTACATGTGGGAACTTGGAAATTTAGCGAATATGCTGGCATACGTCGAAAACATTATGGGAAAGGTTTAAGTTAAAGGCGCAAAACAACATTGGTAAAGGTCAAAATATTGTGTGTTAAACCATTAAACATCCCCAAAAGCACTCCTGCGAAGGTTTTAGCTCAAATGGTGATCTGAGAAAGTAGAAACAGTTTTAAAACGTCACGTTTTTTGCAGCATTCTGTAGTGTAAGAAATAGTTTATGACTTGTGAGTTATAAACTATTTGTCGATGTTTGAGTGAAGATTTCTCAGGAAGTACAGCATCCCAGACCGTAAGATTTCAATATGAGGATTCTATCATGACCATCTACATGTACAAACTGTGTAAATTAGAAGGAAATCAATGCTTTCCGATCTTCCCAATGTTGTATTGGGCCTTTAAGAGCACGCTGAAGCACGCTGGTATACGTCGTAGTATGGCGAGGTCATTAAAAATGTTTGTTCATGCACCAAACATTTTGGTGTAGGCAGCGTTTGGCTCATATGGTTCCACGCCCACGCGGGCCGTAAGTTGTAGGTTGGTTATGCGCCCATTGACACACATTCACACACTTTAAAGTTTACTTGTGAGTTGCTCATACGTCAAAATGCGTTGAGATATTGTATATTTCAACTTTGGGCATAGCGTATTCATAACAATTTGAACGTATACGTAACATATCGGTCACATGTAAAACGTTTCAATAACTTATAGATAACTTAAACCAACGAATGTAAGTTTGACATGTACATGTGTATGTTCTGTAGTTGTCCGGAAAAAATGAAATACGTACGTCTACATTCATCAGTATGCGTCGGAGGTAAGTTTGATATAGGTTCCAAGCACGCTAACTCGTAGGTTAAAATTTTTTGCCACGCTAGACATTATCTTGTTGCAGTAACTTACAACTAACGTATGTGAACATATGTGTCAATGAGTGCATAACCGACCTACAACTTATGGCCCGCGTGTGTGGAATGTATGAGCCATAGATACGCTGGAATACGTCGAAAAGTTGTGTGCATGCACACAAAATTTTGACAACCTCACCGTACTAGATGTACATGCATACCAGTGTGTTTCAGCGTGCTCTTAACTTATACAAAACTTGCACATAACATATTCAACGTACACCAGTGTATTCGCTAAATTGTTCACTTCACACGAGACATTGGCATATGCTGGCTAAATCGTCAAGGTATGACAGGGCCATAAGGGTCCTATTAGGGGAAATTTTTCCTTTTTCCCCGAACGTGAGTAAAACAAATTACCACCAAAATTGAAATAGGTGATTCTCAATTAATCCAAAGAGTCATTGAGTGTTTTCGGGGTAAAATCTGGGGGTTTCGGTCGGGGGTAGTCATGGAGTCGAACACGTCCATCGTTGTTTGGTCGTGTTTCCCTACTGAAAATCTTGGACCCTACTATCGCCCGACCCCTCAAAAGAAAAGAAAGAAAGAAAAAGGGCGATTGTATACCCCCAGAACTGTGGGGTTCTACGTCGTCCGCTGCTCTCCCGACCGGAACCCCACAGATAACTATGTTTTCTTCCCATAGGCTTCTGTGTAACGTTCACTAGTGCTGTGGCATAGGGATCAGCAGGTTCAGCATAACTCATACTGCTTCATTTGGCCCAAGATTTCTAGCAAAGGTGGTTTACATACCACGCACCTGTGTGCAACTGTCCATGTGGCGATTTCCCCCCCCCAAAAAAAAAATGGGCAAAAACCTCCCGCTTTGATCGCAAGATTCAAACGGCAGCACCGCAACTGGCAGTCTGGTCCCCTGTAGTACGGTATAGCGCCTTGCTGCGAAGACGTACAGACGCACACGTACGGACGCACTTATAAGTGGCAACATTAAGTATTGATATTCTGTTGTTGCTGATGGAGTTGCATTCACGCACTGAACAAAGCCCACGGTGTGCAGTGTTAGTGGTGACATGAAACACTTTTTTTCAATTGACTACAAAACCAACAACACTGGCATTTCAATGATTGACGTTTAGTCCGAAGTGTCGATCAAAATATAACGCTGGCGTTCATTCTTGCAAAATGGTAGAGGCACGTACATTTTGTTTAATTGTTCCGCTAAAATTACCACGAAGACATTTTTTTTTCTCATTCACATGCAGAATTTAACATTATTCACAAAGCAGAAATATATAATTTTCACAAACCAACAACACAGCAATACAAATTACCCACATTGGATCCCCTATAATAATAACTGGACACTTCACAAAGGTTTGTTAGAATTCAAGTCAACTCGTTCTCCGTGCATTATTTTATGCGAGCACGAGTTGGCGCAGGTACGAGTTGGCGCAGGTATGAGTTGGTGCGGGCACGAGTTGGCACGTGTACGAGTTGACCAAAATGGGCACGAGTCGGTCAGAGTACGAGTCGGTTTCCGTTATCTGTGGGGTTCCAGTCGGGAGAGCAGCGGACGACGTAGAACCCCACAGTTCTGGGGGTAGTACTACTACTTTGTACTAGTAGTACTGTAGTAGAACCCCACAGTTCTTGGGGTAGCGATTGTAAGGGTCTAAGTTACTCTAAGTTACTCGGACTAACGGAGTAGCGGTATGTAGCTTATTGACCAACATTAAACCCCCGAAAATGTGCTGTTTATGAGTCCCCAGAGACCTCTAAGGGCCATAAAGTGAACTATAACTTACCACGTTGATGGATATCACAAATACTGGACAGTATGAATCCTTTATGGCAACCATTTTGGAGAGTTTCCGAGCATTGCCGTCAGAAGTAAAAACACCACGAGGGTCGCGTTGAAAAGAGCGAGGAGGCCGCCCTCTAGCGGTCCCTTGAAGCATTTCGATTTAGCTAGCTGTGTCGGGTCTTCTCCTCGTCATGCGCCGGTTGTATCTGACGTCAAATTTGCCGCAAACCAGCCGAGAAGCTGGGTCACTTTTGGGGTAAAAAGGGTCTACCCGGGGATCGTATTCTTTTTTTTTTTTGACACCACAGCCTAGGGTTTTTAGCTGTATTAGTGCAAATTACATGTAATCCGCGCTTTGAACATGAGACGTGCACCCGGGGCCGGCCATGCACTCACACTTTGGTTTCTGTGCTGTGAAAAACTCACATCCCCGAAATTAAGCTGAATACAGTGTCCCAGGGACGGACAACACCCAAAGAAAACATGTAAAACCGTTTGGAAAGTTTTTTGATCATTGTTTACAGAAACCAAAAATGCACGTGGTATAGCAGGCTGGGCGAATCCGCCATGTTGGTCTGGAACATTGAGAAGGCCGCCCTCTAGCGGTAGAGGTTGAAATAATGACGCACTGTATACGTACGGAATAGGCTGTTCCCACATAGAAAATTAATCCTTGATCTCGCAACTTTCAGTTATTGTTTCTTGCGTACGCGTTACATTTGCAAATGAAGTAAGCCTGCGGGAATAAAGGATAAACTGTGTTTTGCAATATATGCTATGTCATATGCGGTAACTAAGAAGATTTATTTGAAAAACGGTTTCGACCGTTGTAAAACCAATAAGGGTACATGTAACTACAGTATACAGTCAAAATTCCCCGGCTAATAATCTAGTTCGGATGAATACGGTACAGCTTCTGAGAAAGCATAAGAAACCCAAGTGTAACGATGTTAATGGACAATGACGATGTTAGCTGGGATAATAACATGCTTCTGAAAGAGCCACAGGCCAGTGTAATGGCGTGCATAGGAAACCACGCCCGCACGCACTGCTGAAATTCACAGACTATCGCGCTGCGCGCAGCTCACGCGCTTCGTGTTCTTGCGCGTACAGTACATTCTATTTGACTGTACCTGTATCATTGCACGACATCCGCGGGTCACTGGTACAGGTCTCTCTCTGCATGTGGAAAAAAGAAGAAAAAAAGAAGAAATAGAAATGCAATGAGATTACCGCAGTTTTTGAAAACATGGAGGAAAGTAAAAAATAAACTTGTTGGGTCAGCCTATAGTATGTTTAACAATACATGTACACGGCAAATGTTCTTGCCAGAACCATTGCCATTGCATTGTCGTCTGCTAAATATTGCCGCATATTTTGAATTAATTTCGGGTAAAGGAGGTAAAGAAACACCGTTATAGGGGCTCAAAACTATACCGTACGGTACCTCGCTCTGCGTCGGTGAAAATATTTCTAGGGGTTTTGTCGAATGACTGCAATTTTCCTCTGTTGTTGCCTTTATACACCTAAAAATACTTCCGTCGTTAGCCCTTTAAGCGCCGAATCCTTACTTACACGATCCGTGAAACGAATTCTGCGCGGCAGCGCCCACGCAGAAATAATGCGACAGAGTGACAATGAGCATATTCAACGCTTGCCATTAGTAACGCTCGCGTCCATTATGCACGCCCAGTTTCTACGGAGAGAAATGGTATTCACGGTTGGCAGGGCAATTCAATTCGGCTGTTGAAAAAAACCCCGATAATTTATTAAAGTGAAGTGATGGCGCCTATTTTTAGACAGAACCCTGACGGCGATGGTATCTATGGCAACAGCCGTAAACAAACAACAGAAGGTTAATATCCAGCTTCTTTATAATCGTGCGTTTACAGCTGCGTCACTTTCAGTGGAGCGGAGATAATAGCTTGTCACGGAAGGATATTATGACCATCCACGTTACGTTAACGATTATGATAGAAACCGCATCCAAAACTGTCTTCAAAGACAGAATTCACCGATACGCAATCTGAATCCTGTCTTTCCAAGGCTGCGTATCAAAGAATTCTGTCTTTCCACACATTTTTGGAGGCGTTTCCGTCATAATTAATTAGGCCCTATCTCATGAAAGCGGTAACGTGGATGGCCATACTACGCTTCCGTAGTTTGGATTGCACAGCGTGCGAGTTAATAGTTACTTGGCTTGCCCGCTGCGAGGATGTTGCGTGGCACTACTGCCATGTAGTTGTGTTACTGCTGTCAGTTGGAACACTGGCCAGTTACGCATGTAATGATGTGCCATATATAATACACTTTCTCAAACTTGTAAATTCTCGGGGGTTTGTTGGAATTCGCTATCCACGTTGAAATTTAGGTCGTCGAATTTAACCAACGACTGCAATAATTTCTCTCTGTTGTTGCATGCCTATATAAAATCTTTAGCTAAGCGTAGAAATCCCGCGCATGCTCTTAAAGCGTCACCGAATGCTTGCATATATACATGTATACGTGATCCATGAAATGATTTCTGCGGTTTACAGCGCCCATTAAGCCCACAATTTTGCGTTAAGCAGCGCCATGAGATGGAGCCAATAGAATGGTTCGGCCAGACGCCCGGTTTTCTCCTTGCGTTTGACCGCAATATATAATTATAATTATAGTCGTAGAGGCACGTAGACCGAGTGCAAATAACAATTGTTCGCCTATGCACGCCGTGTTTCTACGGAGAGAAATAGTGGTCAAGGTTGGCAAGGCAATTGGTCGGCGGACAAGACCGGATATTACAGTGAAGTCGCCTACTATTAGACAAAGAACCCTGACCCCGATGGTAGCTACGGCAACAGCTGTAAACAAACACCAGAAGGTGAATATCCAGCTCGTTTAAAATCGTACGTTTCAGCGGACCCAGTTTCAGTTGAGCGGAGGTAGCTTTGGAGACTGCACACAGCATGCGAGTTCAAGCGTTACTTGGTTTGCCCGCTGCGAGCATGTGGCACTACTGCCGCGTAGTTCTGATAGGCCTCCTGCTGCCCGTTCTTGGAACCCTGGCCGGCTACGCTCTGCACGGTGCCGACCCGCCCCTCGGGTCTCGGCCTGCGATGTGGTGCGGGCTCGTGGATTTTGCCCTGGCCGGCCACGTCTACAACGCCACCGTAGCCCAGACCCACAAGCTCTGCTGGCTGGCATGCACGCAGCAACTGCGCTGCGTCTCGGCCAACTTCCGAGCGCACGGAGACCAGGCTGGCCGGTGCGAGTTGAGTTACCTTACTCACAGCATGGAGCCCAGTAGCTTACACGCTAAGCCGGGATGGATCTACACGTACGCACAGCACAAGGTACGCTCTCTACCAAATAGCAAATCGTTATCGAAAATAAATTGTGAGTGGCATAAAGTCTCTTGGTTCAAAGCGGTCGTTGTTCTGTCGGTATTTCACGAATGGTTTCACAAGGTATTGGTTTTCTATACTGGATTTCCATTCAGAATCTAAAATATGAACAATGGGAACGTTTTTTGATCCCTGGGTATTTAATGTGACTTAAGGTTTGCGAGTGATGGAAGAAATACAAAGTGGAAGGTTTACCATGTATAGCTCTTCTCTTTCAAGAAGGAGTGCGGCTATGAAAAGAGCCGGTAACTCAACGTTTCGGGGAGTGTGTACTCTGCCCGTCGTCAGGAGACGACGTCAGGTAGTTAATGGCAAGATGGCTGGCCTTACCTCCACCCTATAGCAAAGATAGCTGACTATTCGGGAAGGCGTCCACCAAAGGGAAGGTAGCTCAGGTGGTTAGAGCGCCGGTATAATAAGCCAGATGTCGTGGGTCCAAGTCCCGCTCCAGTGAAAATTGCTTATGCAATTTCCACCTGTAAGAAATTGAGCCTTAAGCAATGACTGTGCGCTTTAACCCTATTATATCTGCACTGAAGAGGGGGGGGGTCTGGCATGCCCACTCCATTATTTTTGGTGACTGAATCACAACCACTGGGATTTCATGACGTTTTCCCGGTAGTCTTGCGCACAGTTATCTGATACCCCATTTGCCCATATCAAGTATGCGCATGATTCTAAAATTGCTTATCACTGCACCCAATTATTTGTGTACAATTAAAAACTTCCGTTAGACAGTGGCTTGCATTTCTTCCCGAGTCATGCTCAGATAGAAGATTTTTGCCCAACACAAGGCCCGGTTTCATAGATTAAATATCTTTTGAGTTTGCGAAATGTTTTGGAACAACTCAATTCCAGCAGCCGGGGTTGTATCGACTGATGTAGTAACCACAAGTTAGCTTGTTATTTCCACAACGCAGTCACATTTTCTTGTCGTCACTCTTGTCTGCACATACAGAGAGGAAGCTGCGCCAGTGAGCCGGAGTTGTACAATAATGCAGGTAGGCCTACAGTCAAATAGAATTTAGAAAGTGGAGAATACTCTTTTCGAGGAAGGGGATAAATACTACCGGTATTTGAATACCCTAATCTACATCTTACTGTTTCACGGGGGGGGGGGGCGGGAATGGTGCCCCCATACAACGAACACACTATTAAACCTATGCATTGCATCGAAGACTTGTTTTTTTTCATGTATTGGTCGCAAACAGAAGAAAATTAACTTCTCAATTGGAGGAGTCTCCTGAGCCAGTTTCGGGCAAATCTGATCATATAATTTTGGGATTAAAAAATGAAACGAAAAAAATCCCCTTGTCATTTTTCTCTTTTGAAAATGAACTCATTTAAAATGCATGTACTGTAAACAACCCCTTACATGACGTACGTAATGACAATACGTGTATACAGTACTTGTATATTACACAAGCAAATTGTTGCAAACTGCGTAAAGGCCCAACACTTCAGAAATCAAACACCGTTGTGGTATTTGGAAGGTTCGGGTAGGGTTAGGTCCAAATGCAAACCTGAACAATACAGAGGGCCTGACGTTTCCATCCTAGCAGGACCTTTCTCAATGGTAGAAAGTGTCATTCGTTCTCTGAGAGCTAGGGTCCTGCTAGCATCGGTATATTAGGCCCTACTCATCTTGCGCTTGGTGTAACGTGTATATGGTTGCCCTACTATATACTACTATATACTACTACTAACTATCCGAGAGAGAGAGAGTGCACAGTGCCTTGCCAAATTTCTGTCCGTCATTAGTGTTTGCGTGTCGGTTATCTCATGCCCCGTATCTCGTGCAATGCAATCAATATAGTCTGCAACTGATGGTCCTATACATAACTGGATACGGTGAATTAGTATGTGAACATTACTCTAAAAAACCTATGGATATAGGTTTCAATGTTAAACCTTAGTTGCCCCATGTTTGTTAGGTTTGGTTTACATGTGATTTGAAACAAGTGCAGTAAACAACCTCATTTCATTTCTTTTACAAACACTAGAATTGTATTCTAATGTGTTTTTTTTAAACGAAGAACACGATTACAGGTCATGCCATTATGTCAAGGAGATGTCATGGTCTTGTCCTTGTTTTATGAAGGTGTACAGCACAAGACATTTTGATAATGAAAACATCATTTTCCACCTCACAGCTAACAATACATGGCCGGTAGGCATGTACGGTCTACCAATGCCGACCAGCGGTTGCCCGACTAGTCGTGGCTTCACCTGGGAGACTGGCTACTGCCTCTACGACACGGATGAATCCAATCCCCATAACGAATGGTCATCTCCGCTGCATCTGAAGGGATCCCACTCGCTGAACGACATGTCCGAACACTACTGCATGAAGACGGTAGACCGCCTGAGTGAGTGTGAGCAGGAATGGCCGCTGGGGGAGTACTGCGTCTACAAGTTTGGATACCACTGCCCGACTAGTAAGTATTAGCATTGATTGCATTATTGGCATACATGCATTTTTTTTTTATAGAAGATCATAGTTTGTGTACTAGGACGGAAGCTTTGTCACAGATTCTTAAGTCCCCCTTCAATGGTTTTTCTTTTCTCTAGCGCCCCCTAGTGGCCGACATAATTGCTGATGTGTAATATTGATTTTCCCATTTCTCCCAAACAGATATGTCACCGGGGTCGTCGATTTGGACCGGTATCAATAACCACACCGTGAATGGCACCGTGCCATCCGGGCAGTACAACGGCAGCTTCCGTATGGACTACTGCTGTATGACTGGAGGCAGTGCATCCCAGCCAATCACCCTGCCTACGCACATCCCTTTCTATCTCTTCCCTTACACCTCGCAGTGTCAGGAAGTGCAGGGAATGAACGCGTCTCAGGAGTGGCTTTGGTGGGATATCTCAGAAGAGCCAGAGTCAGCTAGTAACGCATCTGGCAGTCACCCATACATGCAAAACGATCAAAACAGCAAAGTGTACTTTTGTTTTTACAACAAACTGTTCTGATTATTTGTTGCTGTCACCAGTTGGAGCGATTATAGAAACGCTTTGGAAACAATCAAATACGACTGTTTGAACGACAGGTGAACCCGAAAGGCTGAACGGATTCTGGCTCAATCGAGGCCCAATTGGTGATCTCTTTAATGACGCTTTAATGACGGAAACGAGCAAAGAAGACTATCATAATTATTGTCCACATTCTTCTCTGTATGTTTCCATTACTGCTCTGTGCTAAATAAGATGAAAAAAAAAATACCCACTATAATTCACGTGATGGCATGTAAACAGTCTATATACTGTCTATCAATGAGTTTATAGAGGTTTTTTAGTCACTTGCTTTCTGTCAATAATTGACACCACCTTGCGGTGCGGTTTGTAATCATGTTTACCCAAGGAAGACTTTTAAAATGGGCCCTGAGACGTTTAGCCAGAGGTCTGGACCCAAGTCCCGATCCGACCAAATTTTCTTAGCTACTTTCGCAAAAAATTACCAAGGTTTACAATTCATTATCATTATTATTATACTTATGGTTGCCGGCGGGGTACGTAATTTTCAGCTAGCAAAAGAGCTTTTGTTCAGATTGATGTAAACTCAAGTTTCAACCAATATTTATGTATAAATGTAATGCCTCGTCACTGGAAACACGACCAAATGGATTAAAGAACTAGATATTAGTAGCAATACATAGGGATTCATTGTGCAATTTGCTTCGTTTAGGCATGTGGGTTGATGTTTTATAGCTGCGATTATTAATGTGAAGAGATTGATTGATATACTTATTGCGCTTATAATATATAAAGTTTATTCATCTTCTATTGACGCGTTTCATTTATTAGTTTGTTAATTATTTAAATTTATTCAAATGTTTTCTGAAATATGGGATAATCAAGTCGTATTAAATTTTAATATGGGATAAATTTTGTAATTGTATGGCTACTTTTACAACTGGAACTTGAAACGCACGCTACAGTGTACACAATTTTATTAATTTTATTTTATTGACTTGTTTCTTTTTTTTAAAAATGTTTTCTGAAATGGTTATGGGATAATCAAGTCGCATTAAATTAGATATAAATAGCACCACGTTGGAATATAAATTGATATTTTGCTTCTGTTAGACAGATGGGTTAATGTTTTATAGAAGTGATTAACAATGTGTAGATATTGCTGATACTTATTGCGCTTATTCTTACAGATTTTCTATATTTTATTTTAATGACTTGTTTCATTTGATTGTTTTTTAATTTTAAAAATTGTTTAAATGCTTTCTGAAATATGGGATATCAAGTACATAGATATCAGTAGTACTACAATGATTAGGCAGATGGTTTAATGCTTTATAGATGTTATTATCAATGTGTACATTTGATTGATATTTACTGCGTATTTGATTTGATTTCATTCGTTTTCAATTGTATGGCTACTTTTTCAATTGGAACTTTAAGCGCAAGCGACGGTGTACACAAGTTTATTCATTTTATTTTTATTGACTTGTTTCATTTATTTTTTGTTAATCATTCAATTTTTTTTCTGAAATATGGGATAATCAAGTCGCATTAGATTAAGTAGCACTACATTGGAATACAAATTAATATTTTGCTTCTGTTAGGCATATACAGATGTGTTAATCAATTTGTAATATTTGTTGATATTTACTGCGTAAATTATAGTTTGACGTTTCGATCCTATAGCAGGACCTTCACTAATCCCTACCCTACGATCGACTTGCCCTTTCATTTTGATCTCACCCCACCAGCTTTCCTCTTTTCTCCTTTGTTTCTCATCCGTGTCCTATTCCCTCTCCCCCCTTCCTTCTTGTACATGTATCTGTTTGTCCTTGTCACTCTGCCTTTGAGAAAGGTCCTGCTAGGATCGAAACGTCAGGCCAACTAAATTTTGAGGTTTGCATTTTGGTAATTTTAGTCAGTAAGCAGTTTGCAACGTTTTTTGTATATCACTTTAAATCATAGCTTATTCATTTCGTTTTATTTCAATTCATTGGATTCTGAAATATGGGATAAATTGTGTAATTATTGTCTAGCTGCTTTTTCAATTGTAACTTGAAGCGCATGCTTCAGTGTACAAAATGTAATGTTAGTTCATCATCTTTGTTCCACAAACTCTTCTAAATGCAACCAATTCAGTCGAATGTTCAACTCTATGCAATGCATAACAATGATCTATAACCGGTATCTGCCCCACACTTGAAACTCATCAGAATATTAAGCACCAGGAACCCGAAATGTTCATCTTCAAAGACTAATAACAAATTAAGGGTAGCGCGTAAAGATGGACCTTTTGAATGGGATGAATGCAAAAGCTTTCGTAGCTACAACTACTTCATCAGATGCAATCAGTTGTTATTAATCATTCAGACCAAAACAGCAATCTTTATTACACGTCCTCTGTAAGGAGTACCTCTTCTGTTTATGTAAAATAATAGGCATGTTGATTCGTGGCACGAGTAACTTGTATTAAAACAAACTGATCAGTGTGAATATTAAAAGCCTGTTAGTTTCCCGAGTTCATTCAGAGGTGTCATGACTCATGACGTTGCATATCCAGCGCACAATAATATCCTCTCTGTACTCTTATAGGGCGGGGATCCACAAATTAGAGTACAGTTTACCTGGTGACGTAACGACATCTTGAGCCACGGACAAGAAAGGGCAGTAACTTTGCGTGCATCCATGACATTGCAATTGAGCATGCTACTGCATCAAATTACATAGACTAGTAATGTTACGCAATGCAATATGCGTGACCGTGTGGAGATGAACGTGAACGTGAAGTTCTGCTCCAAACTATGATGACTATCTGGATAGAATTATTTCAACTCTGGCAAGCACTGTTTTGTGCTAGTGAAGCATTATTTCTTTCTACGAGTAGGCCTATTCATCTCTTGCAAGAATTTTGTCAAGTTATAGGCAAAGTATTAGCCTATGGCGAGGAATACTGCCCTCTCTTGTAGTCCCCACAGATACAAATCGTACAATTGATTGCTTGCATCTGAATGAAAAGGACAGGGGGTGGCTTATCCATGTAGATATAAGGCAGCTAATGTTTAAATGCTTCTGTCAAGACTGTTTTCGATTCTATAATTATGTTGATAGATCTGATTCATAAGTTCAACTCAGGGGCAGTAATATACACACCAGACTGCATTGGGGCATATACATAACTGTTCATCATGTGATTGTAACAGCCACATCATGACTGCTTTAATAACCCACCGATAATGTAGGCCTAAAGGTTAAGCTGGTTAATTACCCATAGCATTAGTTATAAAACAAAAAGGAAAGAACAAAGAAGATCTCAAATTTGGACACACCTTATAAATCTTCAATGGGCAGTGTAATATCTGTTATCATGGGCGTTTCGGCGGGATATAGATAGACCTCCCCCGCACTGAAGTTAGCCCCACCCTTTCATCCTTGACTCTTTGTTCATTTTGTTACCGTCCGCTCGCTCGACAGGACAATGTAGTGCAATTAAGCGAGACATTGATGCATTGCAGAATGGGGCCTCACGCCCTGTGCACTATAGCCAGGGGCATATATCAGGGCTTGAAATGAAAGACGGCCATAGGCCAGTGACGTCGTTGCCCTTTTGTTCTTAATGGCCTACACATATCATTTGTAGAGAAAATTAATCAGACTGTGATGCACTTTTTCGACTGCAAGAAAAATACTTGATAGCCAGACAGAATATGGTAGCATTATTTTCTTGTGTAAAAGCAATCTTTCAGGATCTTCAACAATCTTCATCTTCTGTTCTCCGATTCTGCACTGCTGTTGTTAATCTCTTGCAGCAAAAGTTAGTCTGGGTTTTCAATAAACCCTATTGACCCACTTTTGATACTCACCTACGTTTTACGCGTGCGATTCTACTACATGAGTAACAGTTGTTTACGTCAATTTGTGTCAGTTTAATATTATTAACAGCGGTTTGCTATAGGAGATAAATTATAAGCACACTGCATTTAGGCTCATACAACAATACGGCGGCGGAGCCAATAATGCTTTGTCAATGAATGCATGGTGATCCTTCATAGCATGCCAGTCTATTATGACCATAATTGCAGACAACTGAATTAATAAAGCGCTCTCGGTAGCCTTCGCTTAATTCCTCCATTCCATCCTTCCCAACCATTCCATTATTAACGGGTTTACAACGAATTGCCTCTAATGGTGAACGAGCGTTGAATGTCAGGCAGTGGCTTGTGCACAACTCGATGGGGATGGATATTTTCATTTTGATGCTAAAGCGATGCGTTGTATAGAGCATCTCCTTGTGAATTCTTCGCTCTGACAGAAAAGGGTAGAAGTGGTATCGAGTCAACTCCTACCTTCGGCAATTAACTCGTGTATACCCGGAGTAAAAACATCTCGTACATACGATTGTGTCATGCCTCTCTATCTGTTGTCAGATATTGAGTAATAAAACACTGTAAAAAGTAAGTGGCTCGGGTGATTTTGACTTATTTTCAGCGTATTTGATGGCAGTTGAAGTTGACGATTTGGGCATATTCATTTCATTGCATAGCATATAAAACAAAATGTACATACACAAAGGTAAGATTTTTGGGATTCTACATTAATTTGTGTTAACCTTACACACATACTGAACCAATTAATGGATACGTATACAGGGTGGGAGTACCACTGCACCTCGCGCAGTTAGATCTCCTGGCCGTATAAGGCTCCACGTATACGTGGACATACATGGCCATAAGCACGCCGATTGGCGACCGGCATTGACGTCATAAGTCCCGCCTCTACCCCAACTCGTACCAATGAGACTGAAAAATGGTGGTAAACCGGAGCGGGTTGAAGACGATATACAAAGCTAACATCAGAAAAGGGAGGGGTGCCGCTTGTAGCAACGCTCGGATGTAATGAACACGCGCATCAATGTGGACAACGGGAAAATGGTGTTTGACGAACTGAGACTCGGGGGAGACTGAAGACCTTTGGTGGGGAGATGGTCCTTATTAAGACACGCGGCCAGAGAAGATGCGATCTAAGGAATGTCCCATGTCCATTTTTTTTACGATAATAGTTATGATCTGTTTGGGTGCACCATACAGGTAATTATAGATTCATCGAATAGGGGAAGGCAGACACCAGGGCCGAGGCCTACAAATCATACTGATTTTTTGGTAAACAATAATTTGTTTAACATTTTGATTTAACAATTTCTCATTCGCATAAGCATTGTGTGTGTTCGGTAAACATGATTTGGTAATTTTTTTATGAAGGGGTAAGATGGAGGCTCACAATATACAAATTCGTAGGAGACGAAAACTTCTCTTTAGAATAGAGCCACACCGCCCACATTATATTAGACATCCCATGCCCAACTCCAGCTATAATTATAGTCCGACTTCATAGTCGGCTTGAAATCAGGCTATCTCGTAATCATATAACATACCGGTACTGGTAACCATATCACTTATTGGAACGCATGTTTACCTCGAGCTCTACTGCCATGCACGCTCATCGGGCATTTTTTTTATCAAAACCTGAGTTGGTCTGATAAACCCATGTAGAATTGTCACCTTTTCAACCAACCAAGAATAGACAAAAAACTGTTTCATTTTGCCAAGTATTCAAGTATTCTTGAGTGAATTAGTGTTTCTGTAAATAATTATTATATGACTAGGCTGTGTAAGCGCGCATGTCATGTAGGCCTACATTATGTGCTTAACACGAACACGGCGCTAAAACAGGGAACTCACCTGACTGCATGACGCTGCAAAGGAGGAACAGGCCCGTTGACCACTGTAGTGGATGAATCTCTGGTCAGGTACGAAATCAGCCGGTCCATCGTTTAACTCACAAACGCCATTCCCTTTACAATCATGTACTGTACATACAGCTGTACATGTACATGTACATGTATGTACTGTACATGTACTGTACATACATGTACGTTAATCGTTATGTACAGGTACACGGACATGTACATAGTGACTAGTGTACATGTCCATGTACACATAATGGACATTACATACACTCATGAATTGCATGTAATGTACTGTACACACAAAAAGTCATGACATCCATACTTGAAAATCACACACTAATTTATTCTATGCACTAATAACGCACAAACGTATAGCCCTGGCTTAGACCGACGACAACGTCGGATATATGCCACGACCGAATTGTCTAACATTATACTATAGTCTATAGTGATCCAGAGTTTGAACTCACCCGGAGATGGTAAACACGAATCGAAATCCGCCCAAGAACAAAGGGACTTGTCTCATTCTTGATTGGAGCAAACGACTGCACTGGCTACAGAGCTATGGCCGCGGAGAAAGAATCGCGTGGACCACACCACAGCTAGTTGGTTCCCATCTATATAACTGGTTCCCTGCATGGGCCCTTGGCCCTTGGCCTTGAACTTGGGCCCTTTTCCAAAACACGGCTTAGGCGTCGGCTACGGCTTCGTCTATTTAAAAAATAATAATATTAAAACACATGTTCGAGTTCTTTGTTGAAGTTAAAGCTTTGGATTTTAAAACAATTTTTAAAACATTAAAAAACGAAGCCTCATTTTCAAGCCTTGTACTTGTAAAATGGATGAAAGAAATGGAGACAAAGCCGGAGCCTAAGCCGGGTTTTGGAAAAGGGCCCAAGTTCACATCTAACTGGTTCCCTGGTGACTGGTTCTCTCTTAACTGGTCCCCGTGATGCCTTGCTAAAGGGATAGCTGGTTGACAGGGTGGATGGTTCCATAGATAGCCACTGGCTAACTGGATAGATACAAAAAGGTCTAGCTGGTTGAACAGAAAAGAACATTGAATTCCTGGTCTTCTCACTAACAAATTGAAATAAAAAATTGAAACATTTAATTTACCCATTCTATTGTTTTTAGGAAAACGGGGAAGCATTTAATTACTGCTAAAATAAGACAATAATTTCAGAGACCAAATCATTCATTAATATTTCATCTTACTTTAATTTTACTCATGATCAAAAGGGAAGGGAGAGCATTTGAAGCATAGCATGATAAAAGAGGTGCATTTAAAGTTTTTGGTGATTAATTTTGAAACAAAAAATTCAAATCAGGGATACAAAGTTTCAAAAATAATTCCGTAGAATCTCATTTAGAACACTATAGTTATCTTGAACCTTTGAGGAATATATGATGCTACCACTAATGGTAGTCTTGAAGTACTTCTCTCATATTCTACGGCTATTAATCTTTTGTGTATAATATTTCATTACATAATTCTATATGCACATAAAATTCTTAATTAGCTCTAAGATGTCCCATATCAGCAATTTACACGATTATCCTTAGCTTTTTTTTCCTGCTCGACGATTCTGAACAGCATTTTAATTTTTTCAGATTGAAATGACTCAAGCCATCTGTTGTATTCACGAGACACTAGACTGACGGCAACATCTGAAGTGATTCTAATGCACTTTTACAGATAAAAATAAAGTGCTTTTTTTGAATTCTGTGTCAGAATTGTTCCACAGCTTATTACATTTTGTACAAACCATCAGTCAGCAGAATTATGACACAATTGAACTGCATCATTCACTGCATCATGTCTGATATTCATATCATTATATCCATTCACAACTATGAACCTTATGCCAGTAATTGGCAGTCTACGCGTGACTTTGAGTGAGAACCACAACATCTCACTCGAGAACTGGCAGTAATGGAGGAATTAGGTTACATGATCAGGATGTTTAATGTTGAGTGGGTATTGGCAAGGCAGACCTGTCGCATTGCGGTCCTTCATGACATGACACAGCTCTGAATTTCATCACATTGACAAGGATGTGGTTATTCTCTTTTTATTTGTCACATTGTATCTATAGTAGCATGATGAATACAATTCTAATCTTTTTAACCCATCAAACATCAGAAGGTCTGACTTTTCGACCCTAGATTGACCTTTCTCACGTTACCTTTGACTGTGTGAATACCCACATATAGGCCCTGTGAATTAAATATTGTGGCCCCCACTAAAGAACCCATTCAAATCTGACCATCTGTTGCCCTAATAGGCTAATTTGGAAGATGCAAAAAAATAAAAGAAAACGAGAGCAAGCAATATTGGCAAACGTACATGTACATATCTGCATGCGGCGTGGAAAGTTATGACACCATGGAAGTCATTTCTTTCGGAGAACCGATAACCAAACACACAGTGTGTGCTCTGCCTATGATGCCTGGAGACTACAGACGATTGGCGGAGCACACACTGCCCAAAAGGTCCAACTACCAGTTCTTAGCCGAGCCACACTCCTTTGTGAAAGAGATGACTTAATACATGGTGTCACCGCAAACTTTCCACATTGTGCTCCCACTGTGCAAACGTTGCAGACGCGCCTATCTGTACAAAGTGATACTGTTCAAAACAATTACCTATGAGCAGACTCATGTCACTACGTCAAATACATCAATGGCAACACTTACACACGGCAGCTCAAAAATCAAATCCATCTATCGTAAACGTGGACAGTACACTATTCAGTGAGAACAACAGTAAAAACAGGACAAGGCGGACGTTGGTATACAAGACTAATCACACACTGGTGCCATAGAGGGCGATGTTCGTCACCCTCAATGGGTGCACACTACTGAATAGGCATCTGTGGGCTGTGGGTGCAGACTCAGGAATTATTTTGTATTCGGGCACGCAAATTCATTTCTTCGTGGTTGTAGCAGTTATGCTGCTCATTTTCAAGGCTACATTAAAATGTTCATTGCCTCACTCATCCCAACCCAAATTCATACATCGTGTATGCCTGCCAGATATAGCTGAAGCTAAAAGTCTATCAAATCCCGGTTACTGTTAAGTACCCATCTCTGTGGAAGTACACAGCCAACAACTGAGGAACGCAAAGTCAAATTATTCTTTAAGAACAATTAATCATCGAGCAAGGGAACTTGCTCGATGATCGGATGACACTTGTCTTAAAAAGAAATTGATTTCACAAGAGCTGTTTTTAACAAAAGTATGAGTATGAAGTAAACCTTGATCTATTTGCACATTCACCCAAATAGGTGCACTTTTCAAATCTCAAGAAAGGGCTTAGAGCAACCCCCCTCCCCCAAACCCCAGCAAATTCACCAGAAAGGCTTATATTTTAGACATGTTTGAGTCGGGAAAAGGGTTCCCCGAGGTTAGTGCGGACTCATAGTCAGCACTTCCCTCATCATGCCCACAGGACAAAAACCAAAATTAAAAATGCACCAAAACCTGGTCAAATTGATTTGTGACACAAAAAACAAGAGAAGGCCACTGCAGTGGAGAGCCCCAGTCGAGGATTCTGTCTCCTTCCGTGCTGTAGTTGGTGGTGCTGTTGCTGCTGCTGTTGTGGTGGTGCAGTCTACTTGTTCTTCATGCGGAAGGCCACTAGAAGGCCAACGGCTGTGGTCACGATGGCCGTCCGCACCAGGAACTTGCCGAGGCCGGGGATGGAGGGAGCGTTGCGCTCGAAGAACGTGGAGGAGAAGGGAAGAGCGGGTACCTCCTGGATTTTGGTCGCGGATAGAGGTATGAAACAAATTGAAGAGATACGAATGATCAAAAATGATGTGGTGCTAGCATGCAGGGATAGACACTGGGCTATGGGCCGGTGTGTGCATGGCCTGGGTGGGGGAGACAATCCTGAATCCGGGAGATGGAATCACTCACAAATAGAGGCAACTGCTATTTATTGTCATCCGGGATGGGAACGAAACCCGGCACAAAGGGATAAAATGGGGAATGGAACCGGGAATGGAACCCGAGACCTCTGGAACAAAGAACATTGAAGAAATATAACCCCTCAACTAGCAGCCATGAGTCCCTTCACTTGAGCACCTTAGGGGGAGGAGGAGAAGGATGAGAAGGAGGTGGAGGAGGAGGAGAAGGAGGTGGAGGAGAAGGAGGTGGAGGAGGAGGAGGCAGAGAAGGAGGAGGAGGGGGGAAGGGAGAAGGAGGGGAGAGGGAGGGGGGGGGGGAGGAGGAGGAGAAGGAGGCAGAGGAGGAGGAGGAAGCAGAGGAGGAGGAGGAGGTGTTGCCATGAGGCATGAGGAGTAAGGACAGACAAGAGGGCTTACCTTACTCTCTGGCTCGTCTTGCCAGATCTCGTTCTCGGCAACCTTCCCCATCCGGTGCAGAACCTTGACAGAAGTCATCAGAAAGAGACATTAAAACTCAATTCTACATGTACATTAAGTATTCCATCTACAAACGTACCCTTTGGCCACCCATTGGGTACTCTAAAGGAACCTTTGGATGCCCCTTGAAGCACCATTTGGGTACCTTTGAAGCATCCCTTGGGTACCCTTGAAGCACCCCTTTGCCCTTGCAGTCCATTCGGGTGCCCCCCACCCTCCCATCAATCCTACCTCTCTGCTGGATCTCTCCCCGGCCTGTATGGCTCCTTCCATGTAGCCAGCCCAGTGGGTGGCCGTCTCAGTCCCAGCAAAGAACAGACGCAAGAACGGCTTACGCAGCTCTCTAGGACAGAAAAATCACAAACCATAACAGCCATTCCATGAGCATTTGCTCAGAGGTTCAACTAAGGCTATTGCCATGCATGCAGTGCTGATGATTATACATGTACATCAAGTAGGACAAACTCCCATTGATTTATAATCTCACCAATGCATAAATCAATACAAAAACTGTTGGCAAACTGCTCACTGACTAAAATGACCTGCAATACATACTTGTAAATCTCAAAAGTTAGAGGAACTGACGTTTCGATCCTAGCAGGACCTTGCAGAAACCTTTATTTTGAAACTTAAAGGTCCTGCTAGGATCGAAACGTCATGTCAGGCCCTCTAACATTTCAAGGTTACGAGAACGAGGTCTATTGAACAAGGAGGCTGTACATGGCAATGGCAGAGAATGCACATGACAGAATGAAATGAGAAACACAAGAAATTCTAAAACAAAATCCTTGACATCCTAGCAGGATCGAAAAGTGTCCTTGTCACTTTGCCTTTGAGAAAGGTCCTAGGATCGAAATGTCAGGCCCTCTAACTTTTGAGATCAGTGTATAAATTGTTCAACAAAAACACCAGCAGGACTAATCATTTCTGGAGGGCTTGCCCTCCCCCACCAAAAAAATAATAAAATAAATAAATCAACAGATCAATCAACTGTCCAACTGATCAATCAAGCAATCAAGCAACTGAATAATTAACCAATCGATTGATAAATCAATGGACCATAGATAGGATGAACCATCAATTTATTTATCAATTAGTCAGTTGCCTAATTGACGAATTGATCAATCACAAATTATTGATCTATCAATCAACCAATTCATTGAATAATTGATCTATCAATCCATCGATATAGAACCAAACAATTGCTAAACGAACTCATTGATTGATTCTTCAAAGATCCGTTCATTCAATAATGAATCCAAAACTCCCCACAGAAACATCCGCAATGACTTCACAAGTTGGACAGATTCAAACCACATGCCTTAGTGTCGGTCACAATAACAGGCTGCTCTTCCACTCGTGGATAAGAACAAGTTAAGAGACTTACAAACCAAGAATAGACAAACCAAGAATAGAGTACCGGTAGGTGAGTACATGTACATGTACCACCAGACCCAAATTGTGAATTTGATACCAAAATCAGAAGAGGTTTGCGGTAACACCATGCAAAATTATCTTTTGTGAGTATGTGTTGTTCTGAAAAGAATCAGAGGAACTGGTTCTAAAAAGAACCACAGGAACACTGATTCTTTTTCAGAACCACACATACTCACAAAAGAGAATTTTTCATGGTGTTACTGCAAACCTATTACTTCTGCCAATTCTCACCATGTAAACCTTCAAATCTTATTTGATACCAAAATCGAGAAAATGGTATTGCCGGCTCTGACATAGGCACTTCATCTAGCACAGCTTACTCTCATTTTACACCTAGCAGTAGTCTTACTTTCCAAGTTGAGTCAGCACTCCTGGACCATAGGTGGAAGTGTAGCAGCCTCCTGAGTACTGCTCATCCATCCAGTTCTTCTCCACGTAGTTGACTGGCTGGAAACCCGCACAAGTACAGGGGAAAAAAAACACCATCAAATCAAGACTCAAATCTTGTCATCCTTCCCTGGCGTTTCCTCAGACTCTTTTTGCCTCTGCCCGCTCTAAATCTTCCTCCATCTCTTCCTTCTCCATCTCTTGATCACCTTGACAATCCTTGATCTGCCTCCTCCTCAGTGCTCATCATTCTCAATCATTTTGAGAAAACAGAATGGCAGGACTTTGATGGCAGCCTTCTCAAATAGTGACGACCTTGGTTTTTCAAAGTTGCCCATTTATCAAAGCATGGCGGACAGGCGAATCCACCTCGTGGACCTAAATGCTACAACCGACCAAAACATTTCTGTGGGATGCCAAGTGCTTTTGGCTTTTACTGGTTATGGATTGGAATAAATTGTGTGCAGCAGTACAGTGACACAGAGTAGATGTCTTGGCTTCACCATGATTTGTCCCGTGATTTGGCAACAGTTGAAACAACTCGATGACAGCTCCGACGGTTTAGACTTACGTGCAAAGCTTCCTCTGCTCCATTGAAGGCACTGAAGTAGGCCTTGCAGAGCCTGTCTCTCCTGCAGAGAAGGGAAACCCAATGGGAGAGGTCTGTCTCTTAGGGGCCAAGTTCTGAGGACCAAAGCAGCTCAAAACATCTGGCCGACTCAGTCACAGCTGCGGATGCAATAACCCTATTCAGCTTGTATACAATGGGCCATTCAGTGCACCCATTCACAGTCACAGCTGTGGATGCAATGACCCTATTCAGCTTGTATACAATGGGCCATTCAGTGCACCCATTCAGTCACAGCTGTGGAGGCAATGACCCTATTCAGCTTGTATACAATGGGCCATTCAGTGCACCCATTCACAGTCACAGCTGTGGATGCAATGAGCCTATTCAGCTTGCATACAATGGGCCATTCAGTGCACCCATTCACAGTCACATCTGTGGATGCAATGACCCTATTCAGCTTGCATACAATGGGCCATTTAGTGCACCCATTCAGTCACAGCTGTGGATGCAATGACCCTATTCAGCTTGTATACAATGGGCCATTCAGTGTACCCATTCACAGTCACAGCTGTGGATGCAATGACCCTATTCAGCTTGTATACAATGGGCCATTCAGTGTACCCATTAACAGTCACAGCTGTGGATGCAATGACCCTATTCATCAGCTTGCATACAATGGGTCATTCAGTGCATCCATTCACAGTCACAGCTGTGGATGCAATGACCCTATTCAGCTTGTATACAATGGGCCATTCAGTGCACCCATTCACAGTCACAGCTGTGGATGCAATGACCCTATTCAGCTTGTACACAGTGGGCCATTCAGTGCACCCATTCACAGTCACAGCTGTGGATGCAATGACCCTATTCAGCTTGCACACAATGGGCCATTCAGTGTACCCATTCACAGTCACATCTGTGGATGCAATGACCCTATTCAGCTTGTATACAATGGGCCATTCAGTGTACCCATTCACAGTCACAGCTGTGGATGCAATGACCCTATTCAGCTTGTATACAATGGGCCATTCAGTGTACCCATTCACAGTCACAGCTGTGGATGCAATGACCCTATTCATCAGCTTGCATACAATGGGTCATTCAGTGCATCCATTCACAGTCACAGCTGTGGATGCAATGACCCTATTCAGCTTGTATACAATGGGCCATTCAGTGTACCCATTCACAGTCACAGCTGTGGATGCAATGACCCTATTCATCAGCTTGCATACAATGGGTCATTCAGTGCATCCATTCACAGTCACAGCTGTGGATGCAATGACCCTATTCAGCTTGCATACAATGGGCCATTCAGTGCACCCATTCACAGTCACAGCTGCGGATGCAATAACCCTATTCAGCTTGCATACAATGGGCCATTCAGTGTACCCATTCACAGTCACAGCTGTGGATGCAATGACCCTATTCAGCTTGTATACAATGGGCCATTCAGTGCACCCATTCACAGTCACAGCTGTGGATGCAATGACCCTATTCAGCTTGTATACAATGGGCCATTCAGTGCACCCATTCACAGTCACAGCTGTGGATGCAATGACCCTATTCAGCTTGCATACAATGGGTCATTCAGTGCATCCATTCACAGTCACAGCTGTGGATGCAATGACCCTATTCAGCTTGTATACAATGGGCCATTCAGTGTACCCATTCACAGTCACAGCTGTGGATGCAATGACCCTATTCATCAGCTTGCATACAATGGGTCATTCAGTGCATCCATTCACAGTCACAGCTGTGGATGCAATGACCCTATTCAGCTTGCATACAATGGGTCATTCAGTGCATCCATTCACAGTCACAGCTGTGGATGCAATGACCCTATTCAGCTTGTATACAATGGGCCATTCAGTGTACCCATTCGCAGCCACACTTGTGGATAGGTGATACCCCTAGTCAGCTTGTAACACAGTGAACCATTCAGTGCACCAATTCTGAATCACAGTATAAATGGATACAGTGACGTCATTTTCCACTCTGCATGCATTTTAACAATGGCCAGCCTGACCCCATGTTGAGGACCACTTAATGCGTTGCTTTCCTGGTTAGATTAACCACTCAGGCCAGTTAACCATCCACCCCTATTGCCATTGCGGCTCTCTGTACCTTTCTTCCTTGCTGATGCTGCAGAACTCCTTGGCTCTATTTGCGGCGACAAAACTGCGGGGAAAGAGACGACAGACAAAAGATCTTCGAGTTCTAAAAGGGCCTGAAAGCAATCCATGGGGGTTTCTAATGGAAACAAGGATTTCCAAAGTTTGGTCTGGAGCAACCCGTTCTTGGATCTCGACGAAATGACTAATCTTGTCCCCTAAGCTCAGCAACTGTTGGACCACAATGAAATACTTTGAGACCATCATAGTAGCAGACCTACATATGAGTCATTTTTGAAGCTGTGCGCCAGCTATGAGCTCATCCTTGCCTGTCATCAAGCATCTGAAAGTCTCCCTTGAGCATCCTTTGGTTACCCTTAAAGCACCCTTTTGAATGCCCTTGAAGCACCCTTTGGGGTAGGCCAATCCTTAAAGCAAGCTTTGGATGCCCTTGAAGCACCCTTTGCAGGCCCCCTTAAAACACCCTTTGGACGCCCTTGAAGAAGACTTACGGTACCCTTGAAGCACCATTTGGGTGCCCTTGAAGCACCTTTTGGGTGCCCTTGAAGAAGACTTGTGGGACCCTTGAAGCACCCTTTGGATGGCCCTTTATGCATCCTTTGGGGTTTCCTTAATGCAACCTTTGAGTGACCTTGATTTACATGCTCTTCAAGCACCTTTCGGGGTACCCTTGGAGCATTCTTTGGGGTACCCTTAATGCATCCTTTGGGTGTCCTTGAAGCACCCTTTGGGAGTCCTGATTCGCAGTGGAGTGCATACTCACCAGATGAGGGCAGGGTGGCTCCCATCAGGCTTGGTGTCGTCCAGCGAGTAAACCATGGGACTGGAGGGGTCCACGTTGAAGGTGGAGCCGCAGAAATCTGGGATGGGAAGGATGGAAAGGATTACAGGGGTGCCACAGTCAATCAAACTGGCTAGTTGACTGGCTGTTCAGTATTACACTTCAAGGGAGAGCCACTCGATTGTGACGCATTTGGCAATCCTTCGGGGTGCTACCTTGGTTTTGTTTCTGTTTTGTTTGTACTTGCCCTGAGAAATAATAAACCAAATTAAATGAAATTTCCTCAAGTTGACAAGCTGACGGGGGTCTCTGAAACAGGTACAAGGATATAGAGTCAAAGATGGACGCAGAGTCTGTAAAGTTTGCAATGATGACACCATCATGTAAAATCATCTCTTTCAATGGGAGAATGGCTCTGAGAAGAGCCGGCCGCATAACATTTTGTACAGAGTGGATTATTTTGTGTGGTTAGGAGGCATAGCTCTCATGCACAAAATCAAACACAGTGGACAGTCACTATGAACATCTAAACCGTGAAAAAGGGGTGAAACTGTCATTTTGCCGTGAAACTAAAAAGTCACTTTGATTTCACGGTGCATTTTACAAAAAATGCCTCTCTGACCTGATAAGAAAATATTCCGGTCACTAAAGAGACCGTGAAGAAAACGTGAATATATAGGGTGGCAAGCTCCACCCTTGAGGGATGGCTGATTCAATTACCAGTAGGGACCACCAGCCCCCATAGAGGTACTGTATGGTGTCATTGTACCTGTCACTCCCAGATACTTCTAAATTGCATCTAGCCATTTGCCACCAGGAATGTGGCCTTGGAGACCACTGGTGAAAACACTGTGAAAAATGACTTGGCTAACTGTGTGCCATGAAATAGGGGTGAAAACACGGTGAATTTTCTTTTCACGGCTAAATGACATTTTCACTCCATTTTCACGGTTAAGATGTTCATAGTGAGTGTTGGTTACTGACCTCTGTCCTTCCACCACTGCCTCTCATAGTACACCATGCACTTGATGACGGAGCCTACTGGAGCGCGGGCGATCAGCTGGTTCCTCTTCGGGGGCAGAGGGGGGTCGTAGTTGATGCGCATGGTCATGGACGGTGCCATGGCGATGATCACGTGCTTGGCCTGGGTGAGCGGGAGGGATTTCAGGCAAATTCAATCCTCCGTGAATTTTTTTTTTACGACATATCAATCCATTAATCGAGCAATCAGAGAGTGACATACGGTAAATGTGCAGCTGTCTTTAATTGTGAAATTGTGGGTGGATCAATGATTGATTAATCAATTATTGACCAATTTATCAATCACTCAACTGATTTTATCAATCACTTGATTGGTTGACCAATGGTTCAACTGATTAAATGACTAAACAATTAATTGATAACCAGTCGAATAATCAATAAATCAATTTAATGATCAGTCAATCAATATTATCAGATTAATGAACAAATTCATTGGTCAATCTATACATCAATCACCCAGTCCATCAATAAAACAAAAAAACTTTTAAATTGTTGCTAAATAAACTTGAAAGATGATTGATCAAAAATCAAATGCTTAAATGATCGATCATCTATTAGCCTATCAATCCATAAATACAACAGCCATCAAATCAATCAGTTACTAAATGAAGTTATTGAATGATTGATCAAAGGTCAATTGATCCAGTGATGAGCGATCCATCCACCAATCCATCAACACATTGATAAAGTAACCACCCAAGTTATCAATCGATTGATCAAAGGTCAAATGATCCAGTGACAATCCATCCATCATTTCATCAATCTATCGGTAAAGTAACCACACAAGTTATCAACCACTTGATCAAAGGTCAAATCAATTGAGGATTAATCAATTGATGCAAACAATGGCTGAATGAATCAATCAATCGAAACAACGGGGTGACATTCTACCGAAACCCATCACCAAAATAGTCCCCTTGCCTCAAAGGTGTCTCCAGCGACGGTGGTCACGGCCACCTTGTCCTCGCTCTGCTCAATCTTGGACACAGGGCTCTCCAACTGGATGTTCTCCTTGCCTACCAGCTCTCCCATCCTGATGCTGAGTTGCTGCGAGCCGCCTATGAACTTGCGCTCCTAGGGGCCACAAATCGAGACTCGGTCATCAATGCCTCACCTCCAATGACTACCAGCAGCTCGGCACACACGGCTGGGCAGCAATACCTCATGGATTGGATTCGGGCGCAGAATAGGACGGGGTTTGTACGGCCATGAATTTGAACCATGGGTTTTAACCACGGAATTGTAGACTCCACCAGTAAACTGGAGGACTGTTGATAAGACTTGAAGGTTTGCATGGTGGAAACACTATTAAAGTGGAAGGTTTGCGGTGACACCGTGTGGCTCCTCTCTTTCAAGAAGTGTGGCTCTGAAAAGAGCCGGTCGCTCAGGGTGTGAACACAATTTCAGCACACAATCGGATACATTTTGTGGAACGTTTGCCGCGACGCAATGTAAAAAGGTCATCTCTTTCGAAAAGGAGTCGGGCTCTTCTCAGAGCCGTTCTCCGGTTCAGAAGAGCAGACTTTCTTCCCACATTGTGCTTTCACCAGACAAACTCATCATGATATCTTTTCAGTTGTTTTCATCTCCTTCCAGAACATTCTAAAGTTCAATGAGTGTACCTATAGATACATCATGAAGTACAGGAAGAGACAACGGAAACTATTTTTTACAGCAATTGAATTGTTCAAATAAATAGATTTGAGTTGTTCCAATAATTGGGCTCAATTCTTCAAACAATTTTTTTTTTTTTTTTTTTTTTTTACATAAATTTCAATGCTGCCACCGGTTAACAAAATGCAATGCAATACAAGAATGTGATAAAATTGATTTACTACAATGTCAGAATGGTTTGTTGGCATGTCACTGAACAATATTCAGCTGCTGGAAACAGTTTCCACTGTCCCTTCCCAGGCTTTGTAATAACTACATACTCACAACTGCTAAAATAGAATGAAATGCATCTTCAAAGCAAACTGTCAAATCCACCACCATGTGATACCACAATGATGTGAGTTTTGGCAATAGCCGCTGAGAGCAGAGGGTGACCAAGATGGAGGGAAAATGAGGTTAAAGGTGAGGGTGCGAGAGGAGGCAAGAGAAGCAGCAAGCATCAGAGGTTGGGGCACACAAGCAGGGAAGGAGTGAAGTGGGTGTCATTCAGAATAAGCCAATCACAGTGTTCTTGCACACTACATGCATGCTGTATTAAAACTAACACTATGAACATCTAAACGGTGAAAATGTCATTTAGACGTGAAATGAAAATTCACTGTGTTTTCACCCCTATTTCATGGCACACAGTTAGCCAAGTCTTTTTCACAGTGTTTCCACCAGTGGTCTCCAAGGCCACATTCCTGTTGGTAAATGGCTAGAGGCAATTTAGAAGTATCTGGGAGTGACTGTTACAAGGACACCATACAGTACCTCTAGCTGGTGGTCCCTACTGGTAATTGGATTAGCCATCCCTCAAGGCTGGAGCTTGCCACCCTAGATATTCACATTTTTTTTTACAGTCTCTTTAGTGACCTGAAGATGTCCTTATCAGGTCAGAGTAGCTATTATTTTCAAGTTGACTTCACTGTAAAATGCATAGTGAAATCACAGTGACTTTTTTGTTTCATGGCGGAATGACATTTTCAACCCTTTTTCACGATTTAGATGTTCAAAATGTAAAGCATACTATAACTAATGCCGCATGCAAAGTTTTCCTTTGGGGGATGCGACTTACAGCATCATCCATACAGTCAGTAGAGCAATCACCCGGTTGTTGATTTTAAAAGTACCTGGTTGTTGATTTTAAAAGTACCTGGTTGTTGATTTTAAATGTACCTGGTTGTTGATTTTAAAAGTACCCGGTTGTTGATTTTAAAAGTACCTGGTTGATGATTTTAAAAGTACCTGGTTGGTGATTTTAAAAGTACCTGGTTGATGATTTTAAAAGTACCTGGTTGTTGATTTTAAAAGTACCCGGTTGTTGATTTTAAAAGTACCTGGTTGATGATTTTAAAAGTACCTGGTTGGTGATTTTAAAAGTACCTGGTTGATGATTTTAAAAGTACCTGGTTGTTGATTTTAAAAGTACCTGGTTGGTGATTATAAAAGTACCTGGTTGTTGATTTTAAAAGTACCTGGTTTGTGATTTAAAAGGCTCCACTTTGCTTTTTTTCCAAGCGGTAACGGAACATAAGTGTTGTGTAAATTGAAAGAGGGTTTTGAAGAAAAAAAGCGCATCTAAATATAAATTTGAGTGTATCTTTGTAAGTATATGCCTGGAAGAATTTGCTCAGAACAGAAAAAGGTTAGTGCACTGTGTATTGCATAAACTAAGAGCAGAAATAAATGCCATTATACAATGTACCACTACCAAGACAGAGTGTATGGCTCCGGATTGGATCTTTAGATTGGCCCAAAACTATGGAAGAGTCATGGGCACATTTGGATAGCATCTTTTTTAAGAGAATGCATACATGAGGGTTAAGCCCATCACACACACATTATCTTAAAAATAAAAGAAACATCTTGTAAATTACTGGTTAATACTGACTGGGACCAAAATCTAGTCACCAAAAAATGGAGGAGAGCTGACGTTTCTGGGACATTTTTTCAAAGTTGGACCTTCCTTAAAGAAATAGTGACCCAACCCTATGACCTCGAAATTCAAATACTGCTTAATGTTGGCTACCATAAGCTAGGATGTTAGCTAGATAAGACTTGAAAGCACCAAAGGAAGGCTTGCGGAGACACCATGTAACACATCTCTTTTGAGAAGGAGTGTGTGGCTCTGAAATGAGCCGGTAACTCTTTTCAGAGCCAAACACACCTTCTCAAAAGAGATACTGTATGTAATAAACCTACTTCTCAGATGTAAGCTACCAAAAGCTATGAATCTGCCTCTTAGAGGGATAACACAACATTGGTCTAAGTCAAAGAATAGCATCCATACATGTACGTTGTCTGGTCCAACATAATGCATGAAATAGTACACCTGTGAAAATTTCAGCTCAATCTGCCAGCCGAGTCTCGAGAAAATAGTAAAAACCGATTCATTTGTTTCGCAAAAATGCAGCATTCAACGCATTACTCCGAAAAACCGTTTAGATCTACTGGTAAGGGTCAGACGTAAACGATTTCTTTACTCTTTTATCCAAAAATACAGCATTTTAGGCAGAAATATTTCGATGCGAGGTTTCTACCATAACCATCTTCAACCTGAACATTTCTGTTTTTCGACCTTACCAATGTTATGTGTATATTAGGGGCTTTAAAGAAGGATCATGCGTGAGGCCCTCCTAAAATGTTGATGATAAAAAGCTATAATGAATGATGATTTACCCTGGGAGTGAAACGCGGCACAATTTAGTAGTTTGGTTTTAGCTTGAGCGGGCTGCACATGCTTGGGAATGGGGGGAGGAGAACCCCCAGGACCAACCCAGCGATAGGCCAGCCGGCCTAAAGTACATGTACCTGTCCGCCATTCTCCGTCATCATACTGCGCCAAAAGCCGCAGCACTGTTTCATGTACCACATGAAAAAGAGCACCGACAGCTGGCTGGTCTCCGTGGTAAGTGTCAGTACGACACAGTTACTTAGGCAACGCAGGCCGGTTCTGATTTGGTGGAGATGAGATCAAGGATGAGGAAGGAGTTGAGGTGAGAGGAGGGAGAGAGGTACGGTAAAGGGTTGAGGAAGGAGAGAGGCAAGGAGACAGGGAGAGAATGTTGAGAACTTGAAATGCTACAATGAATGTTTTGTCTTGAGGGTGTACATGCAGTTGCCTTTTTTTGAATGTTTTTTTTTTTTTTTTTTTTTCAAACTGGAAAGGACTGCGCACACGTGGCTTGAGATTGGGAAGAACAATGGAGTGACTTGGTGATGGGGCGAAACCACCAGCCGCCCTACCTGCCCACCATTCTCCGTCATAAATATGCGGCAAAAGCCGTTACACTGAATGCTGTGCCACATGAAAAAGAGCACCGACAGCTCTCTGGACTCGGAAGTTAATTCCAGTGCGACAAAGGTTTTCAGGAGACGCCGACCGGTTCTGGAGGGCAACGAAAGGCGAGGGATTTAGGGGGAAGGAGGCGAGGGGGAAAGGGGGGGGGGGCGAGGAGGGAGGTAGGCACATGTTCATGTAGCTCATTGGGGAGGGAGGGAAGGGAGGGAGGGAGGGAGGGAGGGAGGGAGGGAGGTAGGGAGGGAGGGAGGGAGGGAGGGAGGGAGGGAGGGAGGGAGGGAGGGAGGGAGGGAGGGAGGGAGGGAGGGAGGGAGGGAGGGAGGGAGGGAGGGAGGGAGGGAGGGAGGGAGGGAGGGAGGGAGGGAGGGAGGGAGGGAGGGAGGGAGGGAGGGAGGGAGGGAGGGAGGGAGGGAGGGAGGGAGGGGGGAGGGATGGAGGGATGGAGGGAGGGAGGGAGGGAGGGAGGGAGGGAGGGAGGGAGGGAGGGAGGGAGGGAGGGAGGGAGGGAGGGAGGGAGGGAGGGAGGGAGGGAGGGAGGGAGGGAGGGAGGGAGGGAGGGAGGGAGGGAGGGAGGGAGGGAGGGAGGGAGGGAGGGAGGGAGGGAGGGAGGGAGGGAGGGAGGGAGGGAGGGAGGGACTTGGCAATCCAGTGATGGGATGAAGTTTTCAGCCGGCCTACCTGCCCACCATTCGATAAGACTTGAAGGCTTGCATGGTGGAGAAACTAAGAGGAAGGTTTGATGTGACACCATGTACATGTATCTCTTCTCTTTCAAGACGTGTGGCTATGTAAAAAGAGCCGTTACTCTAAGAGCACTGGCTCGTTTCAGAGCCACTCTTCTTGAAAGAGAAGAGATAAATGGTGTCACCACAAACCTTCCACTTTGCCCACCATTCTCCGTCATCAGATTGCGCCGAAAGCCATGACACTGTTTGATGTACCACATGTAAAAGAGGACTGACAACTCCTTGGGCTCCATGGTTGCTATGAGGGTAGCACAGGTTTTTTTGTGTGGAAAAGACGGCTAGTTCTGATCCGATGGAGAGGAAGGGAGAGAGGGAGGAGGATGGAGGATGGAGAGAGGCGAGAGGGAGGAGAGAGGTATAAAGGGAGTGGGTGAGGAAGGAGGGGAGGGGGGCAAGGAGGCAGGGAGAGAATGTCGAGTGCCAAACGCTACAATGAATATTTGTCATGAGGCTGCACGTGCAGTTGCCTTGCTCAATGCTTTTCAAACTGGAAACGACTGCACACTTGCTGCTCGAGATTGGGAAGGAGAATGGAGGGACTTGGTCACTTGGTGATGGGGGCAAAGCCACCAGCCGCCCTACCTGCCCACCATTCTCCGTCATCATAATGCGGGAAAAGCCGTTACACTGTCTGCTGTGCCACATAAAAAAGAGCACAGACAGCTCGCAGACCTCAGAAGCTAATCCAACAACGGAAAAGGTTTTCAGGACACGACGGCCGGTTCTGGAGGGCAACGGAAGGCGAGGGATTTAGGGGGAAGGAGGCGGCGAGAGGGAAAAAAGGGAGGGAGACATTTGTTTGAACTGGAAATGGGAGAGCAGGCACAGCTTGAGAGAATGGGGAGGAGAAGTGAGGGACTTGGCAATCCAGTGATGCCGTGAAGAATCCAGCCGGCCTACCTGCCCACCATTCTCCGTCATCAGAATGCGCGAAAAGCCGTGACACTGTTTGATGTACCACATGTAAAAGAGGACTGACAACTCCTTGGGCTCCATGGTTACTATCAGGGTAGTACAGGTTTTTAGGAAACGCTGGCCACTTCTGATCCAGTGGAGGTGGAGGGAGAGAGGAAGGAGGATGGAGAGGTACATAAGAGGAGAGAAAGAGAAGCAGAGAGAGAGAGAGAGAGGGAGGCAGTTAGAGAGGGAGGCAGGGAGAGAGGGAGGCAGGCAGGGAGGGAAGCGAGGAGGGAGGGAGGCGGGGAGTGAAGCAGAGAGGGAGAGAGACAGGGAGGGAGGGTGGGAGGCAGGGATGGATGGGGGAGGGAGGGAGGCAGGGAGGGGGGAAGGGAGGGAGGCAGGGAGAGAGGCAGGGACGGAGGGAGGCAGGGACGGAGGGAGGCAGGGACGAAGGGAGGCAGGGACGGAGGGAGGCAGGGACGGAGGGAGGCAGGGACGGAGGGAGGCAGGGAGGGAGGGAGGCAGGGAGGGAGGAGGGGAGGGTTGGAGGCAGGGATGGAGGGAGTCATTTACACATTTAGGTACAGCATTTCAGCTTGTACATACTCTTACTGGGTATTGGGGAACATATAGGTTGAATACAGTATTCAATTTTCAGGTTACTCATGACTCGCACTCGACATTTGTTACCCATGACTCAGACTAAGACTCAACATTTTGTGACTCAAATGTACGGCGTATGAGTACACATTCTTTGGCATCTTTAAATTTTTTTGTAGCGAGGCCCAATTCTCAGGCAGAAAAGCAACAACCTGGACCTCCAGGACAGAGACTAGATCCAGCCAGTAACGGAAGTCAGCGCCATCAGCACATCCTGATAACCCGATAACCCACCCCAGACAAGATAACCAAGCAGTCATCCCCAACAGCCGAACACCCCCCCCCCTCCCTCAACCTCCACAGCACAAATACAAAATGTAAGTGGGGCACCGCAATCTGTCCAGACAGTGCTTCAGGCTGTCAACAGTCAATGACTCTGGCACAGAGTCCACGGACATTGTATCCACACTGTTCCTGAGACCTTCATCTTATCAGTACGATTCCAAAGTCTAAATGCTCTGGAGGACAAGTTCAAATGGATTTGTTAGTCCAAATACTGACAACAAAATGAAAAGGCTAACCCTGGCTAAGTTCAAACTTATCAGCTATGATTGAGTTTGTATAGTTCAGTGAACATGAAAAGACTAAATTTTATAGATATAACACATGTTTGTCTGTGTCAAGGAGAATGTAATTCAATGAGGTTTTGCCCTGCTCGATGTGATAAACACTGAGTGCCCAGTGCTTTGCCCGATGTCCGATGAAAAAAAAATCAGGCAGCTCGGGCGGGATTCAAACCCGTGACTCCGCTTTTAGACTAAATTTGAAATAGAAGTAGAATTAACTTACACAGGCCGACATAGGCCTATACAAAGAGACATACTGTAGAATTTTGTGATTTCTTCATTTTTGGAGTCTGCACTTGGCTCAAAAAATAGTTAAGGCAAAGTCATCCGACTAAGATCCTAACCATCCATAATTGTTAGTATCATTGTTACAAACAGGGTTGTTTGATCCAAATCACTTTGATTAAAATAACTGATTTAAATTGTGACTTAAATCAAATGATTATTTTAAATCACTGATTTAAATTGTGACTTAAATCAAATGATTATTTTAAATCACTGATTTAAATCGTGACTTTAAATCACTGATTTAAATCGTGACTTTAAATCACTGATTTAAATCGTGACTTTAAATCACTGATTTAAATAACTGTGGCTATGTTCACAGAGCATTTAAGTTCAAACCAATTATTACGTTAAACAAACTCTGTGCGTTTCATACAGCGTCCTACAGCAAGGAGTTAAAAAATTGTTTGGTTATATTTTGGGTTTTAAAAGTTCACGCACTCTGCCACACATACAGTGCCGACTTCAGCTTGTGCATAAAGCGCGCGCTACACACACATCGTGAGCATTGTATCGCACCATGGCTAGCAAACGAAAACAAACATGGCGTCCGGACTGATGTCTTATCGTTCATTCCAACTGTTGATTGTTGCCATCATCAACTTTTTCGGGGATGAAGGTGATTTGGGTGAAGGTCATCATTCAGTGCATTTACTTAATCGAATTGCACGATCCATCGCGAGTTGACTTGTCAGACTAGATCCTGCGAGATTTTCGAGGGGGATTCCACTCTCGCCAATGGCCACGAACCAATTTTCCAAAATTTTCCAAATATTTTCCAATTTTCCAAAACTGAATAAATTTGAGGATTTCTGGTAACAGCTAGATACGGTGTCGATACTTAAACTGAAGACATACGCACCACACCGCAGCCACTCAATACTCAGGCCTTAAAGCATGTATAGTGTCCCTAACGCTTCAGAAATAAAATACTGGTCATGGCATTTTTTCATATTAGAGCAAGTAGGGTCAGGGCTAAAACTAAACAAACAAACAAAAAATGACTGAGAAATAAAGGCAGACTTTTTCACTAAACAATCTCTCATCCCAGTGAAACACACTGACACTGTGAGAGCCAGGACAAATCGTTTTTTTGTTTGTTTGTTTTTTTAATGGGGGAAAGGGATTAGTTGTGTAAATGGACCATGTTAACGGGTATAAATGGCCTATATATAAATAAAGGTGTGATGATGGGGGTGCAGTGCAAGTTGTCAGTGGAGTTATGATTAGTGGTGAGACAGAATTTTGGATGTGTCACGATGGGCCAAGACCGGTCTGAAATCCAGACTCCTCCCTTCCCTGGCATGCCAAGTGCAGAAAGAAAACAGAAGATAATGCCCTTAACAAAATGGAGACCTTGGCTAATTGGTAGTCATTTCCATCACCCATTTTAACTACAGTGTAGAAGGTTTTTTTGGGGGGCAGACTGTACTGAACAGAACAAAAATTAAATTAACTGTCAGACTGTAACCCTGCATTTTCGTGTTTTTTTTTTTTCAGAACGAAGCCTCAGCCCAAGCCTGATCCATTAATTCGTAAAAAGGGCCTACGGTTCCCCCGACTGGTTGACGTTTTACGAAACACGGCAGATCAGCTACGCCAGAAAACAGGCGACGCATGACTGAATAATCTGATAGTCGACACATCGCGACCAACATGATGGTACAGTGACTTATTATCGACACTTGGACTTCGGCTCTTGCTCGTCACGATTTCCCAGGGCAATGAAAATCCTGAGGTAATCGCAGTGCAGTGCCAAAGGGCCCTTGAGAAGGCGTCAATTACGTCCCTGCCCGTGTTTGACATCAAGCGGGGATTCTCTCCCTCTCCCCTACCTGTGTCTTCCAGACTCCAGTAAGCACCTACTGTACATACATCTACATGGAGGGCAGTTGGACAAGGTTTGGAGACCAAGATAAAAAATCACTTCGAGAAGAGTCAATTAACCGGGAATCTTTGGAATCAAAAGAGCAAATGGAGAAACATAACTGAAGCTGGGGTTGGTCCCTCCTTATTTTCTGTTTGCATCTAATTATCAATAACAATTTATGACAGTTTGATGAAAAGGGTGTGACATTTTGATCCTAGCAGGACCAGTCAGAATTCTGCCTTTGAGGCTGTACATTTTTTAAAATTTGAATTTGGTTCCGAGCAGTTTACAACATTTGTTCGGTGCATCTACACAGACTGAAGTGATCATACTTTGCCTCATGAAAATCAACGGCATGATTCATGGAGATTTAGGGGCAGTCAATTAATGGTTACATGCTTCTGACTGGCACCCCCACCCAAGTAAAGATAGGTAACTATTTAGGAAGGCACTCACATAAGGGCTGGACAGCTCAGGTGGTAGAATACTAGAACATCAAACCATGGGGTTCAAATCCCAGTCCAGTCAAACTCCCTTTGCTCTTTCGTTAAAGGGTGAAACATGCACAATTAGAAGCCCTTCAGAAAAAAAGTCCAGTTCATTGAGTGATTTTTGTTTATAGAAAAAAGAAGAAAAATATGTATATATTATTGGAAATTTCTGATCTGCAGTTATCATCCTCTTAAAACCCCCCAGATGCATTTGGATGGATGTTGAACTTAATGCTGATTTTTAATGTTGAGTTCTAAACTGTTTTCTCACTATTATTAGTAAATAAGTCTACTCAGGGTGAGGTGCAAGTTCATGCAAAGTTGTTATGTGCTAGGGACACTCCAGTTGGGAGGGACAAGGCCACACCCACGCCAACATGTTGTCGGAGAAGTGACAATAATTCAGAGCTGTCAGCGGTGGCTTGCGATTCTATTTACTGTACCTGACCCCCGTTGTCGGTCGAGATATTGCGCACAAAGCCCCCCGTTTGCTTCAGATACCAGAAATGGAAAAGCACGGAGAGTTCTTCAGGCTCTGCGCAAACAATGAGTTGGCAGGTTGTGGTCAGAAAATGGCGGGCAGTACTACAAGGAAACACAAGGGGATCAAAGAATGGACTCATGATTATTTTTGGTTCTGTATATAAAGCCCGACTTGATAAGGGTGACTCAGGACTCGGTCTCGAGTGAGTCGAGTCCACCTCAAGTCTTACTTTCCATGCTTCGGGCTTGGACGAGCTGCTCAAGCAATCCCACTGGTAAGTATGGCAGGGTACCAGTTACTGTATGATGCTTGGTGACTCTGTATCACTACAACACACTCACCATGCATAGATGTTAAAAAAAGACTTGAAGGTTTGCATGGTGGAAAAAGTAAGTTTGCGGTGACACCATGTAGCACTTCTCTTTCAAGAAGGAGTGTGGCCAATCAACGGCCCGTTGTCAGGAGACTGATGATGTTGCCCGGTACCCCGTCATTTGGCCGGTATCCCACTATTTTGTCTGGTATCCCAACATTTCGCCCGGTATCCCATCATTTTCCCCAGTATCGCATCATTTTGCCCGGTATCCCAAACATTTTGGCCTGGTATCCTGACAGTTTGTATAAGCAGAAACTCTCTCTCTCTCTCTGACAGGCTACCAGTTATACGCTTTAATCACATCAGCATTTGATGCTGCAGTTTGTAAGCCACAGCTTCGATGCTAGCTTAATTATTATGATGTGCACGCTACCATCACTGCCTTGGACGTTTGTATTCTTCCAATGGAGAAGTTTCAAGATAAATACACCATTAGGGCTTCCTATGGATACCATTAGTTGTGTGGCGTACCATTCAGATCTAAACGTATCCCTAACCAAAAAGAATGATACTGTTCTGTTATCAAACCCCAGGCATCCATGACAACTGGCAAGTATTGGTCAAACTAGGATTGTGGACGAAGAGAGCAAGCATGACAGCAACCCAAGTTGATAGAAGTACAGAACCCAGAATAAACTGGGTAGAGAACAAAGGTACAGTTCACTTGAGTCTCGGTTGATGACTACCGCAAAACGCTCTGGCGAAACCTGTCTAAAATCAACTTTATTTCCCCATTTATGGGAAATTCTAAATTCCAATTTGACCTTTTACATTTCTTTTAAGACAAGGTAAAAGCATTACAATATAAAAAAAGAAACATTACACATATCGATACCCCCAACTAGCTTTACCAAAATTCCATCCAAGTTGACGTACCGAGTCCAACTTAGAAAGAACCCGGAACAAGCTGGATACGGATACAACAAAGGAATAGTTCACTGAAGTCTCATCCCGAGCCGGATCCCAATCTGTCCTTTAAGCTACGGTACAGTGTGATTCATGCCCAGCCATTGTGCTCATCACCAATCCTTCAACATGCTAGTCTATCTATGTGCACAGAGTACAGCAGCAGGTTGGCTGGGAAGCAAAGGAATCTCACATTTAGTGCACATTAATTTTTAAGCTCTGGACATCGACGGGAGAAACAGAAGAAAAACAAAACTACAGGAGGAGGAGGAGGGGGGTGAAGGCGTTGACGGTGGAGGGTGCAGCCCTCTTTGGGCACAGACAGCGTGATGACTGGTATACGGTACCTGGCCCCCGTTCTCGCGGCCGAAGTTGCGATTGAAGCGGCCGGCCTGCTTCACGTACCAGAAGAAGAACAGGGCCGAGAGTTCGCGGGGACACGAGGTGACCGTCAGGCGACAGAAGATGGTCATGAAGCGCCGCCCTACTCTGAAAGGTGGTGGTAGGATGGTAGGGGTTCGGGGGGGTTGATGAGGGGGGAAGGGGGGGTCATCATAAAGACGGTGGGGCCATCACTGCCGGCAAAAGAGGGGCAGGCAAGAGGGGCCTCACCCGGGCTAGGCGTGGCTCCGTTCCCGCACTAGCTCTCTGATCTGATGGTGACCCTGTTTTTTTTTCTGTTTTTTTTTTTATTTATACAAAACCCAATCCCGCCAACTACGGTCAAGAATGACAAACAGCGCTGGAGGGAATTCAAAAAATCTCACAAACACAAAATACAACAGGCAAAGAGCACGCACAGCAACATGAATAGGACTTAAGAAAAAGATCCCTTGAAAAAGATCCCGACAATGTCAATGTCGGTCCCGGGCACGTGTACAAGTACGTACATGTATGTACACAGTGCAGTATACTGTATTTTGTGCACAGTGTGGCAGCCATCTTGGTCTGGTACCTCAGAGTCGCACTGGGCGATCAGGCAACACTCTTGTGTGAGCATACAAGTTGGCACCAGTAAAACATTGACCTCAATCTGTCCACTTGGACCCCATTTGGTTTTTCCGGTTGGACTTTTTGTTTTACAGTAACAGTTACTGCTTACTGACTACAACTTACCAAAAAGCGAACATTTTCAAAAAATTTCAATCCTAGCAGGACCTTTCTCAAATGCAGACTGTTTATGATTCTGCCTTTGAGAAAGGTCCTGCTAGGATAAAAAAAGGCCCTCCTATTTTTTTTTGAATTTATTCGTTTTTTTTCTTTAATTGATTCTAAAAGAAAGACAATCAGATCACCATGTTAGAACCTACAACACGTAGGCTTTCACCGCGTATGTTGCACGCATTAAACAGACACTTTTGGTTCAAATCTTTAAAATAATCTTGGTTCAAATCAGATTTCTTTGCAATTTCTGTTTAAACTGTTTAAAACTTCCCGGCCAGTTTTCCTTTCCTGTGATTGGTTGAAAAAAAACACCATACTTTCAATTATTCACCTAACTTTTAATTGTTTAATTTTTTGGAGGGGCATGGTGTTGATTGCATCTTCTTAATCCTGGAAATACAATTTTATTAGGAAGAAAAATATAGCAAGGGCTGATCCACCAACGGCTTGCATGTTATATCAATTTGAAAGTGGGGGATGGAGGGATACTGTATAGAAAGGCTGAAGTCTTGGGTACTACTTGCTACGGGATTTGATCAAAAAAGAAAAAGTCATTTAACAGACGAAAAACAGGCTATAATGAAACTTCAACTCAAGGCTCTTTTTTGAGAGTAAGCAGTGATTCTTTCTCCCCCGTGAAAGGAGCATCATTTTGCCAGAATGACACACACTGTACAAGAGACAGAGGTACTAGCCCACTTTCAATGGGAAATCTTCACAAGTTGTTTGACAATTCAGGCTCCAGTTTCATGGAATCCTCTGACATTGGTCGCAAATTCCGAGCTTCCCCTAATTTAAGAGCTTATTTCACGACTAAGAGAGGCACAGAACTTCCACAGTTCCTGTTTCTGAAGGATTTTTTTTCCTTCCGTTTACAGGGGGGGGGGGGTAATTTAATAACGCGCAATTTCTTTGCACACTTTTAGCACAAATGGCGCCGTTGGCAAGAAATACCCCTCTCCAACAGTCAAAGTCAAACATCACTTCTTGCAAAGGTCATGCATACTCATTTCCTTAGCACTGGTTCACACTACATGTTGGAGCCCAGTCACTTTTGTGCTGTAAGTGCAGTGCACATTACTGCTCCTTGCACTCAAGCTAATTTCATGAAAATGAAACAAAGATAGCAACAGAGAATGGCCGGTGTCTTTGACGCATCATCATGTAAACACCCCCTAGTGGTTTGCGTTCGTATTCCAATCTTCAAACCCTACACGTTAAAGTTCAAACAATTTTCAAGACAACCAGTAGCAAAGTGCCGGCAAAATTGGATGCACGCTTTGGTTGAGCCGAGTTGACATCGATATGATGTACAGTAATGCCTCTGACGAAATAGAGGTTCCGTGAATCGGGTCCTACCAAATTCACCCCCTTTTTAAGGCACTGATGAAGAGACTCTACTTACTCTGTCCAACATGTCTTTTCGATCCATTCCTTCATCGTCATGCTATCCAGCTCCTCTGCATTTGGGGCATCCCATGGGGCATCGACCGGTATCTGAACAGTTGAAAAGAGTGCACTTCACATGAGCAACAACCTCATCAGATGTGTAGTGACCACTTTACTTCCTTTGCTTCTGTACCTTATTAGTGGAACTCTTTTTGTATAGGCAAAGCTCCCTGTAATTCACTGTGCAGGGTAGCCCCTTAAAGATATTTAATATATGCAGGAATTAGCTAGCACTAGGCGCGGCCTCCTATTGGCATTGACTGCACCCAATTACAATAACAATACCATGGGTGGAGTCATGCAGTTCATATAGGAGGGCATGCAGGCATACCTACCACTCTCCCTCAGATCGTGGTAGATGCCACACCTCTCTGCTAGTTCAGCTGCTTACAGTACATTAGTTTAGGATAGTTTGTGCACATACAGTTAGTTAGTAAATTAGTGTCTTAATACATTAAGGTAGTTTTCCCAGTAGTTATATTTAGTACAATATTAAACAGTAAAAAGGAACCAGACAACTTGACTGTGTGTGATACCTGGGTGTTGGCAGTAGTATACAGCCACCCCAAAAGGGTGTCCATACAGTCAGGAAACACCAACCCGGACCTCCACCAACAAAACAAGAGACGTTGATGAAGAGGTAAGCTATAAATAAGGAACCTCCTCAATTGGTGACCCAGACGTGATTTTTTTTGGTGTAGGTACGTGTATCATTTTTTTTTTTCATTTGGGATTACACAAGAAAGAAAAAGGAACGACACATTCATGAATCTAAGTGAAAATATCAAATTCCTATTCGTAGCAGATTCTCGTGCATATTCGTTTGATCGCTACACAGTGCCTCCAGACTATCAAATTAGCATTGATTATATAATAAGGCGTGGTGCAACTATTTCAGATTTGATCCCGCCTACTTTAACTAAGCTTCGCCAGTACACCGAGCGAGATAGAATAATTGTCAGATTAGGTGCTGGAATAAATGACCTCACAGAATTTCATTTTGATTCACATCGTAATAAAGTACTCAAACGATCTGATGTAAATTCTGGAGATGTGATTTCACGACTGCGGCATTTCAAGGCTAAAGTACTGGAGGTTAGGGCAAATGCAATTATCTCTTTTGTTACCATCCCACCAGCATCCTTTGTCAAGTTTCAGAATTCAAGGCACCTAAAAACACCCATTTTGAGTGGTGATGTTCTGCGACAATATCAACGCGAGCTTGATGACACTGTAGATTTTGTGAATTCTTTCATTAAATCACACAACAGTGAGCCGCAACATCAAGTTGTTACTCGTACCTTGTCTTGGCATACCTCCGTTCGAAAGCCCTCCAAACGTAGAAGTCATTCTAGAAATCTAAATAAATCAGTTCGTAACGATTTTTCTGTTTTGTATGATGGTCTGCACGCTATCTCAACAATAAAGAGACGTTGGCACACTGAACTTCTCAAAGCATTTGAATTAGATAGGCAGGCAATTTTGCAAGTGTAAAGTTTTGTTAAAATCTCTCAGCGTTTAAAGTATCCTGTTAGGTGTTAAATTAGATATTTTCATCAGTAATATTTATCATTTAGTGTTGCATTATGGCTGAAGAAAAGCCCCTTGATCCTTCCCTATCGGCTGTTAGTTTAAAGTTGCCTCCCTTTTGGACAAACGATCCCACCATTTGGTTTGCACAAATTGAAGCTCAGTTTCTTACGAGAGGAATTGTTAATCAGAACACTCGCTTTGCCTATGTTGTATCATCGTTGCAACCCGAAGTTGCACAAGAAGTGCGCGACCTTTTGCTACATCCACCTCAACATAACCCATATGATCAAATTAAATCTGAACTTATTAGGCGTACATCTGCATCTGAACAAAAGCGCTTACATCAGTTGCTTATATCTGAAGAGTTGGGTGATAGGAAACCTAGCCAGTTGCTTAGAAGAATGAGGCAATTACTGGGTGAAAATATGTTGGAAGACAACATTTTGAAGCAGCTTTTTCTCCAACGGTTACCGACTAATGCACAGTCAATTTTAGCATCCACAAGCGAGAGTGTAGACATTGACAAACTAGCTACCATAGCCGACAAAATTTTGGAAGTTACACCTACTTCTTCCTCCGCAATCTCTGCGGTAGTTGCAGCAACCTCTCCATCTCCTTCTGAGACGGATGAGCTTCGTGACATGATAACTAAATTAAGCATGCAAGTCAAATCGCTAACTAAACAAGTGCAACAAAGTAGCCGTTCTAGATCGAACAATAAGGACAGAAGTAGAAGTAACAGTAGACGCAATTCTCAGTCACGATCACCCTCACGTGGTTCAAATGTGCCAGCTCACGCTGGAGGTGCCTGTTGGTATCATTGGCGTTTTGGGAATCGTGCACATAAATGTGTCTCACCCTGCACATATTCAGAAGGTAATGCAAGTAAGCAGGAAAACGGGAACGCCAGCAACTGATGGCGACTAGTTCGTCTGGCAAAGAGAAGAAAAGTCGTCTCTTTTATGTTACTGATCGTACTTCAGGGACTAGGTTTCTGGTTGATACTGGGGCAGATGTTAGCATTTATCCAGCGTCTTCCAAAGATAAAATCAGCTCTAGTCCATACTGTTTGCAAGCCGCTAATAAGACGCCTATTAAAACTTACGGGGAGAAATCCTTAACTTTAGATTTTGGACTTCGTCGCATTTTCAGATGGATTTTTGTGCTAGCAGATGTATCTTACCCAATTTTAGGAGCAGATTTTCTAGCACAATTTTCATTGGCAGTTGATGTAAGACATCATAGACTTATTGATATGCATACAACCCTTTGCATTCAAGGTACTAAGTCTAGGGAAGTCTCTGTTAGTCCAACACTTAGTATTTCTGAGGGCTCACAATTTCAATTATTATTAGGTCAGTACCCAAATATCACAAGACCTTGTTATAAAGAGTCTTCAGTAAAGCATAACGTAACTCATCAGATCGTAACGGGAGGTCCACCAGTAAACGCACGACCACGTAGATTGGCACCTGATCGTCTCCGTATAGCAAAGGATGAATTTGATCACATGTTGCAGTTAGGCATTATCAGACCTTCACAGAGTAATTGGTCTTCACCCCTACACATGGTTCCGAAGAAGTCGAATGACTGGCGCCCTTGTGGTGACTACAGAGCACTTAATAATGCAACAGTACCCGATAGGTATCCCATTCCACATATACATGATTTTACATCAAGTCTTCATGGCAAAACTATATTTTCGAAGATTGATTTAGTAAGAGCATATCACCAGATACCTGTGGAACCCAGTGACATTCCAAAGACAGCAATTACTACCCCTTTTGGTTTGTTTGAATTTGTCAGAATGCCATTTGGTTTAAGAAATGCAGCACAGACTTTCCAAAGATTTATAGATCAAGTTCTGCATGGCCTTCGATTTGCATATGCCTACATAGACGACGTACTAATTGCTAGTTCATCACAGGAGGAGCACTATCAGCACCTTACGATATTATTCGAAAGGCTGAATGAGTATGGAGTGATTATTAACCCTAGCAAGTGTGTTTTTGGAGTGCAATACCTTGATTTCTTAGGACACCAGGTAGATTCAACAGGAATTAGTCCTCTTTCAGACAAAACAAAAGCTATCCAAGATTTTCCTCCCCCAAATTCTTTGAGGAAGGTACGAGAATTCTTGGGTTTGGTTAACTTTTATCGCAGATTTATACCTCACGCTGCTGATATTTTACGACCACTCACCGATCTTCTTGTAGGTACAGTTAAGAACAAGGCCATTCAACTCTCTGACAGGGAACTCCAAGCTTTTAATGAAGCTAAGTCAGCTTTAACTCAAATAGCGATGCTCACTCATTTAGACATCTCTGCTGCACTTTGTATTGCCGTAGATGCATCTGATGTTGCTGTAGGTGGTGTACTCCAGCAGTTGGTAGAGGACCATTGGCAACCAATTGCTTTCTTTTCAAAGCGTCTTAAGAAAGCTGAGACTAAATATAGTACATTTGGTAGAGAATTATTAGCAGCTTATCTCTGTATCCGACACTTTGCTCATATATTGGAAGGCAGATCTTTCCATATTTTTACGGACCACAAACCACTGACATACTCTTTTGCAGCTGGCCCAAATCGCTACTCACCACGAGAAATAAGGCATTTGGATTATATTTCCCAGTTCACAACTGACATTCGCCATGTAAAAGGCAAGGATAATGTCGTTGCTGATGCCCTATCTCGTCCACTTGTCGGCATTATAGAGACTAGCAGAGCTAGCATTGATTTTGAAGAAATTGCTTCACTGCAAAAAGATGATGAAGAATTACGCAAATTACGGAATTCATCATCCTTGCGCTTACAAGAAGTACCATTATCTACTTCTCATGGTATGATTACTTGTGATACTTCATCTGGTACGGCAAGGCCATATGTACCCATGAAACTACGACAAGCAATTTTCCATTCTTTGCACTCATTGTCTCATCCAGGCATTCGTGCAACACAAAAGCTCGTTACACAGAGATTTGTCTGGCCAAGCATTAATCGTGATGTCCGAAGATGGACGCGAGGTTGTTTAAAGTGCCAACAAGCTAAGGTACATCGCCATAATATGGCACCAGTTGGTACCTTTGCCTTACCTAAAGCACGCTTTAACCATGTGCATATAGACATAGTAGGACCTCTACCTCCATCTAATGATTATAGTTACATTCTTACCATCATAGACCGATTTACCAGGTGGCCAGAAGCTATTCCTATCCATAACATAACGGCCGAGACTGTTGCAAAAGCCTTTGTAGAGCGCTGGGTAGCAACATTTGGGGTGCCAAGTATTATTACAACTGATAGAGGTGCCCAGTTTGAGTCAGCACTGTTCAAACAACTTAACCATATCTTCGGAGCAAAGCGTATCCGTACTACAGCTTATCACCCGATGGCTAACGGAATGGTGGAACGCTTTCACCGACAGCTTAAGTGTGCCATTAAAGCGCAACCACATCCTACTCACTGGACAGAGGCATTGCCGATCATTCTTTTAAGCATCCGTACTACATATAAAAATGATCTTAAATGTTCAGTAGCTGAAATGGTATTTGGTAGTACTCTTTCCCTTCCATGTGAACTTGTAACAGCTGATAATGAAGAGATTATACCACTTGATTCAGCCAATTATGTTCATCGTTTGAAACAACACATGGCCGCCTTACGGCCAAGTGCACCTCGGCTATCCACAAAAAGAAGTCAAATTCATAGTGACTTGAAAAACTGTAGCCATGTCTGGGTACGTACTGACTCAGTACGAAAACCATTACAGGCACCATACAAAGGCCCATATAAAGTGCTAAGCCGAAGTGATAAAGTATTCAAACTTGATTATCATGGGAAAGAGGAAACCGTGAGCATAGACAGACTCAAAGTAGCATATCTTGATGATGATATCATGACTGACATTGACATGCAGAAAATTAAAGAACTTAAGGAACAGCCCAAAGTGGAAAAACCTGAACCCCCAACGAGAATTACTCGGAGTGGGAGGCATGTTCGCTGGCCAAGTAGATATATCCAGGCGATATTACCCAGCGATACAAATTTTATTTCTCTTGGTTGAAATAGGTGTATTGTAGTATTGTCGATTTCTTCATGTTCACTCGTAATCTAGGGAGGAGCTAGATGTAGTGACCACTTTACTTCCTTTGCTTCTGTACCTTATTAGTGGAACTCTTTTTGTATAGGCAAAGCTCCCTGTAATTCACTGTGCAGGGTAGCCCCTTAAAGATATTTAATATATGCAGGAATTAGCTAGCACTAGGCGCGGCCTCCTATTGGCATTGACTGCACCCAATTACAATAACAATACCATGGGTGGAGTCATGCAGTTCATATAGGAGGGCATGCAGGCATACCTACCACTCTCCCTCAGATCGTGGTAGATGCCACACCTCTCTGCTAGTTCAGCTGCTTACAGTACATTAGTTTAGGATAGTTTGTGCACATACAGTTAGTTAGTAAATTAGTGTCTTAATACATTAAGGTAGTTTTCCCAGTAGTTATATTTAGTACAATATTAAACAGTAAAAAGGAACCAGACAACTTGACTGTGTGTGATACCTGGGTGTTGGCAGTAGTATACAGCCACCCCAAAAGGGTGTCCATACAGTCAGGAAACACCAACCCGGACCTCCACCAACAAAACAAGAGACGTTGATGAAGAGGTAAGCTATAAATAAGGAACCTCCTCAGATGCACTGAGGGGTGCATGGCTGAAGCCTCAAAATCATGGTCACTGTAATCAATGCACTTTTGCGCAGCTACATTGTACATGTACAGTTGTTACATCTACATGTAATCTTTAAAGGGTCTGTGCAATGAATATCATCCGTCATCTACAGACCTGAAGTGTACTTAAAATATTGGCAAGCTTCATTTTCTTAGTAGAGTCAGAAATTGGTCTTGGAAATCTTCTTTGCCTTTAAAAAAATTCCTTATAAAAATGATGGTGCTATTGCAAGGTCATGTCAGCAACCCACACTTAAAAAAACCCAAAGGAAAAGCATTAACTTTCAAGTTTAGGTTTGATGAAAAACCCTTTCACTATTAAATGATAATGAAGCATACATTTTGGCAGTAGATCAACAGGTTTAGGGATAGGTCTGCAGGAAAAAACAGAAATTTTCAGAAATTTGTGTACCCAACCAATAGAGTTTCTGTTGCATGATCCTGTGATGACATCAGAAATTTGCTCCGGAATATTGAAATTCTCATGGGCATAAAAACTGAAAACTTGCAAATACTCCCCCAGAATGAGTATCAAAAGCAGTTTGATCGTTGGGAACATTGCAAAACAGTTCTGTCATGTCTGTCGCATGGATTTAAGTAATTAACATCTGTAATGCACAGACCCTTTAGGTGCTAATAGGGGGGGAAATGATGTGTGTTCTTCTGAGTTGAGTTGGCATACCATGTCGCCCAGTCTGTCAATCTCCCGGACGGCGTGATTGAGGTCCAAGTTGACAAAGGGGTTCCAGAAGCTGGGCCACTTCCCGCGATATGGGTAGCCTCTTTGCTGTTAAAGAAGAGGACACACAGAATGAATGCACTCTAATGAACTAGAATTTCAGCAATACTGTCAATATAGGAAGGTTTGCGGTGACACCATGTATCAGGTCTCTTAAAGGAAGAGGTTTGGTTCTGAAAAGAACCTGAGTGGTAACTCGACGTTTCGACCAGTATGCTCTGGCCGTCATCAGAACCAAACCTCTTCCTTTAAGAGACCTGATACATGGTGTCACCGCAAACCTTCCTATATTGATTCACCCACCATGCAAAGCCTTAAGTCTTATTTATTTAGCAATACTGTCATAGCTCACTGCAGCCTCCATGCATGGGCCTTTTCACAACATCAAACAAGTTAAACACCATCCCACAAAAAGGAAACTACGTCAGATATGATTGTGTGCTGTGAGGGACAGGAGGAACGCACCAAATTGCATTTTCATGTCAGGGACATGCTGGGAATTAAGAGAATAAGACGACCACACATGCATTTGTTATATGAGCTCCTATCTTATCAATGTTGTGTAGGGGCTTTTTTTTACAATACTAGAATTACTTTTAACTTCATCATGCGCAATTAATACATGTATGTGAATGCACATTGTGGTGCTTTGCACTAATAAATAATATGATGTACAGTATGTGTGAAATTGCACATTCACACTCTATACATTGAACTCGTTCCCACGTTCCCACAGTCTTTGTCAGGATGTTTAGCTCTTGGAACCAGACTATCAGCTAATAGACTGGTTCAACCAGCCTGCAATGCTGACGAAATACAATCAAGTCAGGGAACCACACGGACGACTGCCGTAACAACAGCCACTGCGATTTATTAAATTATCAGTTGTCAGCTTTTGCAGTGAATTCCAAGGCAAATCCAGGAGGCATGCCCAATACATGTACATATTGTATGCGCTGCATTTCTAAAATACTTCAGAAAGCAGTGAACAAATGTACATATGTATGTGGAAGGGAGTAGGACTTACATGTACATTGTACTGTACACTATTTACCCCACTTAAGGTGATATACAAAAATGTTGCAAACTGCTTACTGACTAAAACTACCAAAATGTAAATCTTAAAATTGAGTGGGCCTGACGTTTCGATCCTAGCAGGACCTTTCTCAAAGGCCCCACTGTTAGCATTTACCCCACTGTTAGCACTGAAAAGTGATGGCGATGGAGCAATTGTGAGCACTTGGCCCTGCACAGTGTAATTTATGATCTATGCTAGGGAGGCGTGAACATGGGTCAGGGCATGGTCAGGGACAGTAGCAGTGGGACTTGTGACTACTGTACTAGCTGCCAGTAAATTCAGTCTGACCATGCCCCTTCTTCCTCCATGGTCTGACAGAGTAGCAGTGATTACTCAACTGCCGAATGCCGATGCCATGCACAATATAGTATACACATACATGTACATAGCTAGGTACACCATCATACATGTAATGCACATGTAGCATTCCTATATACACTATTGTGCATGCATTTGTAGCACTAAGTAAACAGTTTTGCAGTGGCTGTTACGGCAGTCGTCCGTGTGGTTCCCTGACTTAACAGTATTTGTCAGGATGTTTAGCTCTTGGAACCAGACTATCAGCTAATAGACTGGTTCAACCAGCCTGCAATGCTGACGAAATACAATCAAGTCAGGGAACCACACGGACGACTGCCGTAACAACAGCCACTGCGAAAGAGTTTTGTAAGTGCTGAAAAGGACTAAGTATGTAGAATAGTTGCATTCAAACTGGCTGGAGATAAATGGGGGTTTTTTTTCTGAGTGCTTTTAAAGATTTAATATTGGGAGCGGCTAGTGTTGGAAGACTTTCATAGTTGTACACTTGTACATGTATAGGTGCCAAGGCACCGGACACATGGCGAATAAGACTGGCACAATCATCATCTACCAGTTTGTGGAGTCAGATCCTGGCTCGAGATAGAAAGCTTACTTTGTTATATGCGATGATCCGAATGGAGGCAGCTAAATTTGATTGAAGTGCCACCAGGTCTTGTGGGTTTTGCACTATCCGGGAATACAGTACATATCCATGCACATGTGCATGTACTTATGTACATTTACATGCACATGTGCATGTACTTATACATTTGCATGCACATGTGCATCATGTGTAGAGATATGCACGGGGGTAGAAGTGACATAAAGTACGCAACCACCTTTGCTTAATAGTCCAATGGACCTCAGCTACGTACAGTATGCATGCAGGCATGTCACTCCCACTCCACCAGACTTCTGACCCTTTGCCACAGGGCTTGCAGCAAGGTTTAAAGTGCAGTGCACACGTACAGTACACAATTCAAGTGGCACAACAATTGTTGCAATTCTCACCGACTTACTGTAAAATGCCCTATAATCTCTCTTTCTTTTAAGGGGCGGACGTTTCGATCCTAGTTAGCAGGATCTTTCCCAAAGGCAGATTGGTCTTGAGAAAGGTCTTGCTGGGAGTAAAATGATGTGAATTCCTTGAAAATTCAGGTAGGGCCTGACATTTTACCTTTTTTTTTAACATTTTACTCTCAAATTTCCAATGCAAGGCATGTTGAGGCAATGTGGTTGAGCAGTCCAAAGATGTTTCATCCACAGCTTCTTCCGTCTCAGATAGACAGCATCACTACAATGATTATATCTAAACCATTCTATGCCCAGGACATGTACATCTATGCACTCGTGTCTGATAATGATATAGAATGCAACATAACACTGACATGAAGCTTGAGGCAGCATCACTTAGTTCATTAGAAAAGCTGTCTGGATAATGCAGATGGCTGCAATCAGTGTTACATAACAATCAGCCTCCATAATCAAGCCAGGGCTCATCAGCATCCAATTATTAAGACTTCCGTAGTGAGGAAGGGCGGAGAGAATCTGATCAGCTGCTCTCTGCCCTGACTATAGATAGCATCTGGGATTTGCATCTCCCATCAGTATATATAGTGCACCGGATCAACCCTAAAACAACAATCCATTTCTAGCAAAGGTTTTGGGGTGCATGTGTTTTCATTGGGTAGATCAGGACCGAGGGCAATGGTGACCTTAGTGGCCTGTATTACTGTAGTTCAGGGAACTGATCTGGGAAAAGGCACTGTGTGTTTGCACACCCCAGGGACACTATGAACATCAAAACCGTGAAAATGGGGTGAAAATGTCATTTAGCAGTGAAAAGAAATTTCACCTTGTTTTCATCCCTATTTCACGGCACACAGTTTGCCAAGTCATTTCACAGTGTTTTCACCAGTGGTCTCCAAGGTCACATTCCTGGTGGAAATGGCTAGAGGCAATTTAGAAGTATCTCGGAGTTACAGTTACAAGGACACCATACAGTACCTCTATGGGATCTGGTGGTCACTCCCTAATGGTAATTTAATTAGCCATCCCTCAAGGCTGGAAGCTCTTGCCACCCTAGATATTCACGTTTTTTTCACAGTCTTTTTAGTGACCTGAAGATATCCTTATCAGGTCAGAGAGGCAATTATTTTCATGGTGAATTAACTGTAAAATGCACCGTGAAATCACAGTGACTTTTAGTTTCACGGCGAAATGACATTTTCACCCCCTTTTCACGGTTTAGATGTTAATGGAGGGAGATGTACATAATGTCATCATACAGACCCATAACCAACAGACCAAATTCAATTCATGGCAGCAAACAAATAGGAAGGTCATATGCATACAATGTACTGAATCAACGGATATCAGGGTACCGGTACTGTTGACCTTCCACTTATAGTTTCAGAGGACATTAGTGCATGCAAGGCTAGCAATAACCTTTTCCATAACTTCTGGCAAAATGGGTTTTCGTGTATTTCATTGGTTGACTCGCACTTTTCGCGGAAGGGCACAAGGGATAAAGAAGCTCACCAAAGTCATTTTGTTTAAATACTCATCATTATTATTTTCCATTTTGTATCCAATCCCATCCAGATTTCTATACTCCCATATTGCGCATGATGAAGTAAAATCAAAACTAATTCTATTATTGTAAAAAGCCATAAAACGGACCATACGGACTGTTCCCAGCAGCAGGGCATAAAAGGATTTTAACGTCTGAACGCACTTAAGCCCTACTGCCGCACACCAGACAAAATGTAAATGTGGACTTACATTCATATGTACATGTACATTTGTAAATAAGTGCACAGCATACTATGAGTATGAGCAGAGTACTAAAGACACTCCACATAGTATTTAGGCAGTATTGCAAGATTTTCACTTCACATACATGTACATGTAAAATTTAATCCTTGCAAAGGGGGCAGCAGACCTTGTACAAGACCCGACTTGTTGTCTGACCTCCTCACACTCTTAATTCAATTTCTGTATCAATCCTACTCAAAAGTTAGGGGGCCTGACGTTTTGATCCGAGCAGGAACTTTCTCAAAGGCAAAGGCACTTTTGAGAAAGGTCCTGCTAGGATCGAAACGTCAGGCCCCCTTACTTTTGAGATTTATGCATTACAGGTCATTTCAGTCAGTGAGCAGTTTGCAACAGTTGTTGGTAACAACTTCAATCCTACTCAATGTACATTAGTATGGACTAAGGCCGTTTATAAAATGAAGGCTTAGGCTCAGGCTTAGGCCTCGGTCATATTTATCTTACTCATTATAATATCACAGGCATCTTAAAACAAGCTCATTTTTTGTTGGCCCCCGTTTCTTGGGGAATACCCTGTACCTATCATCAAGCCAACAAACCTTCCAATCTGGAAACAAACCACAACCTGGATTTTCAGGTTTTGTCAGACAGAGACGAAGCCTGAGCCCGAGCCTAAGCCTTCATTTTGTAAGCGGCCATAGATTAGTCTTCAAGCACCATCCTCCAGTTGTCATTGCTCATCGGTTAGGCTCATTACATGGCTATGTCTTTATGCATCTTGTCCCATAGGCACTCACGTTGTCCACCCACACCAGTTGCTCAATCTCGCTGATCTTGTAGTTCTCCACACCCAGCTCTTTGGCCAGTCTCAGCAGACGATTCTGGGTGGGGCCTACGTACGATCCGCCCAGGTCTACATACCCAACAGAGGGGTCCTGTCAGAATCAATACAAAAAAATAAAATAAAAAATAAAAATTATTGACTACATGTATCTGGAAGTCCCAATCAACTGTAAATTTATGTGCATTAGGAGTGGGCTCAGCTCATCAGGCGGCAATTTCTCATCAAATTTTGAAGTAGAATAAATAAGGGAAAAACTGACTGGGAACTTTTGGAACAATTTCGAAGGAAAAAATGGCAAAGGAAAACTTTGACTGGACCCGGGACTGGCGGGACATGAGCCCGACCTGTGGTTCTGTGTACCAGTGCTCTTACCAATACCATCTGAGCTATCCAGTCCTCATCTATTGGCATTGCCAAAATTATTAGTCAACTAGTCTGACTAGTCAACTGGTATAAATTTGGAGCAATTATCTTTTTCATCATCTGATGATGATGAGGAGGGGGTGGGATCCCTGGAGATGATGAAACACAGCTACTGGTTCGGTGGTACCTGTAAATGCTTCTGATTGGCACATTGCTACACTTACAGTAGTTCAGGTGGTCAAAGTGCTGGTTGTGGGTACATGTAAGTGTACATTAAAGCCCCTACACAACATTGGAAAGATCAAAACAGAAATGTTCACAGAAAGTTATACAGAAAGTTCAGTCCTTCACACTTCTCTCTTTGATCTTTCCCCCTCTTGTCACTAATCCCTACCCTACTCCTTGCCCTTCTCTTTGATCTTTCCCCCTCCTCTCACTAATCCTTACCCTACCCCTTGCCCTTCCCTTTGATCTCTCCCTACCAGCTTCACTCTTTGTCCTTTGTTTCTCATCCGTGTCCTATTCACTCTCGCCCCCCTTCCTTCGTGTACATGTATCTGTTTTGTCCTTGTCACTCTGCCTTTGAAAAAAAGGTCCTGCTAGGATTGAAACGTCAGGCCCACTAAATTTTAAGAAAGTTATACCGTTTGAAGATGGTTATATTGTAGAAACCTTGCACTGAAATATATTTCTGTCTAAACTATCTATCAGAACAGTACGGTGTTGAATGCTGCATTTTCGCGAAACAAATGAAGCGGTATTACACTATTTTCTCGAGACTCGGTTGGCGGATTTAGCTGAAATTTTCACAGACCCACATATGTTGGATCAGACAATGTATGGAAGCTATTCTTTGACCTCGACCAATGTTGTGTAGGAGCTTTAAACTGGAGATTATATGATTTGACAGTGCTAAAGTTAAAAAGGTGTTTACACTGAATGACTAGACTTCTGAACATGTTGAATAGGGAATATTTTCGGGAGGTCTGTGAATGGATGGCTTATATATTTATCAAGTGGCTTATATAGTTATAAATGAATGGCTCATGTTCTGAAGCTGAAGGACTAAGATCTGAATTCTGCCTGAGAGAAAGGTCCTGCTAGACCAACCACAAGGGTAGTGGAGAGGTGTAAGGTTGGGCCAGGGCAAGGCAGGTCAGCTAGGTCAGGTCGGTGCAATAGAGGCGATATGGGCCCCGGGAATTCGGACAGGGTCATTGCTAGTGGAGTTCTTCTGTATCTGCGTTATCGACTTGGCCCACTTACAATGCGCATGGAGTTACAGGGATTCTTGTCTTTTAAAAAAAATACATGTAGGGCCTATACATGTACAAGACTATTACAATCTACCTTTATGATGTAAGGTCCTGCAAAGATGAATTTTGGAAATTTGCTTTTTGGGCATTTCAGTCAGTGAGCCATTTGCAGTATTTTTGTACAACATAATCTAATATCTCTTTGGATGTCAATACACAAAACAATGGATGCTCAAAACAAGAGTAATACAATATCATATCGTCTCAGAGCTTTAATTATTTTCTTCATGCCAACCATTTAGAAGGCCTGACATTTTGTTGACATTTTGTTGACATTTTGACATTTTGTTACAAATCACTGCCTGTTTATGATTCATTTGTGATTCACATTTCTTTGAAATTGTAACATCTTAAAATTTAGTGGGCCTGACGTTTCGATCCTAGCAGGACCTTTCTCAAAGGCCTTTCTCTGCCTTTGAGAAAGGTCCTGCTAGGATCGAAACGTCGGGCCCACTAAATTTTAAGATTTACATTTTGGTAATTTTAGTCAGTAAGCAGTTTGCAACATTTTTGTATATCACCCCAAATTGTAACATCACTGGAGGTGGGGATGGTGATGATGTTGATGGTGGTGAAGGTGTTGCTGGTGAAGGTTGGGTTGGTGAAGATGGCTGCATTGCCAGTGATTATATGATGGTGGTGATAATGGTGATGGCGGTGATGAGCATCATACAATTAGTCTTAAAATTTAGTGGGCCTGACGTTTCGATCCTAGCAGGACCTTTCTCTTTGAGAAAGGTCCTGCTAGGATCGAAACGTCAGGCCCACTAAATTTTAAGATTTACATTTTGGTAATTTTAGTCAGTAAGCAGTTTGCACCATTTTTGTATATCACCTTAATACAATTAGTAACGGACAGTAGCATGTCCAAAAGTCGATGATGCTTACACAAAAATCTATGCCAAGAATAAGGATATCTATGACATTGACAGTCAAGATTTCAGAATATACTGTACACAGTGTAAATGTACAGGTATACAGGGTGCATCGTAATTATTTAAGTACTAGCTTGAATAAACTTTGGGAATTTAAATTGTGTATACCCATGGATGGAATATGAGCATTGTTGAAGCAAGGGGATACGTGCTTTGCACATCCTCCACAGTATCCTTTCATGGCCTGCTGCCCAAATCGGCCGCTGAATGGGAGCAGCACGCTAGAGTACCACAGACAGTGACACCGTTTCTGCTATCGATCCAAGTGCCAAGTCTATTTCCCCTCCCCCTCCCCCCATTGGGACGAGGTCAACAAGACGGGATGGTGCCTGCAGGTTCTTTTCACTGGCTCGGCTACATAATGGGGCACATGAAGCGTGCACATATTCTACCCGGTGTGCAGCCCGAAGGTGATCAAAGTAACCTACGTATAAAGGCCATTTGACAAAAATTATTACAGGTGGCTGGATATTAAAATATGAGAAACTATGAGAAAGATACCAGTGGGAAAGTGATAGCTACATCTTTAGACAGTCTGACAGTGTTTACTATTTTATATCATTTATTTCAATACGTTGTTCGTGTACACCTTTGTGAATGTAGGAAGGGGGGAGGGGAGGGGAGGGGAGGAAGGGAGGGAGGAGGAAGGGAGGAGGGGGAGGGAGGGAGGGAGGAAGAAGGAGGGAGGGAGGGAGAGGAAGGAAGGAAGGGAGAGGGAGGAAGGAAGGGAGAATGGGAGGAAGGGAGGAGGGGATGAAGCGAGGGAGGAAGGGAGGAAGGGAGGAAGGGAGGAAGGGAGGAAGGGAGGAAGGGAGGAAGGGAGGAAGGGAGGAAGGGAGGAAGGGAGGGAGGAATGGAGGAAGGGAGGAAGGGAGGAAGGGAGGAAGGGAGGAAGGGAGGAAGGGAGGAAGGGAGGAAGGGAGGGAGGAATGGAGGAAGGGAGGAAGGGAGGAAGGGAGGAAGGGAGGAAGGGAGGAAGGGAGGGAGGAAGGGAGGAAGGGAGGAAGGGAGGAAGGGAGGAAGGGAGGAAGGGAGGAAGGGAGGAAGGGAGGAAGGGAGGGGGGAGGAAGGGAGGAAGGGAGGAAGGAAGGGAGAAGGGAGGAATGGAGGAAGGGAGGAAGGGAGGAAGGGAGGAAGGGAGGAAGGGAGGGAGGAAGGGAGGAAGGGAGGAAGGGAGGAAGGGAGGAAGGGAGGAAGGGAGGAAGGGAGGAAGGGAGGAAGGGAGGGGGGAGGAAGGGAGGAAGGGAGGAAGGAAGGGAGAAGGGAGGAATGGAGGAATGGAGGAAGGGAGGAAGGGAGGAAGGAGGAAGGGAGGAAGGGAGGAAGGGGGGAAGGGAGGAAGGGAGGAAGGGAGGAAGGGAGGAAGGGAGGAAGGGAGGAAGGGAGGAAGGGAGGAAGGGAGGAAGGGAGGAAGGGGGAAGGGAGGAAGGGAGGAAGGAGGAAGGGAGGAAGGGAGGAAGGGAGGAAGGGAGGAAGGGAGGAAGGAGGGAGGGAGGAAGGGAGGAAGGGAGGAAGGGAGGAAGGGAGGAAGGGAGGAAGGGGAGGAAGGGAGGAAGGGAGGAAGGGAGGAGGGAGGGAGGGAGGAAGGAGGAAGGGAGGAAGGGAGGAAGGGAGGAAGGGAGGAAGGAGGAAGGGAGGGAGGGAGGAAGGGAGGAAGGGAGGAAGGGAGGGAAGGGAGGAAGGGAGGAAGGGAGGGAGGGAGGAAGGGAGGAAGGGAGGAAGGGAGGAGGAGGGAGGGAGGAAGGGAGAAGGGAGGAAGGGAGGAAGGGAGGAAGGAAGGAAGGAAGGAAGGAAGGGAGGAAGGAAGGAAGGGAGGAAGGGAGGAAGGAGGAAGGGAGGAAGGGAGGAAGGGAGGAAGGGAGGAAGGGAGGAAGGGAGGAAGGGAGGAAGGAATGGAGGAAGGGAGGAAGGGAGGAAGGAGGAAGGGAGGAAGGGAGAAGGGAGGAAGGGAGGGGGGAGGAAGGGAGGAAGGGAGGAAGGAAGGGAGAAGGGAGGAATGGAGGAATGGAGG
>OX465116.1:1955726-2049388 GCA_949987565.1 Luidia sarsii
AGGGAGGAAGGGAGGAAGGGAGGAAGGGAGGAAGGGAGGAAGGGAGGAAGGGAGGAAGGGAGGGGGGAGGAAGGGAGGAAGGGAGGAAGGGATGAAGGGAGGGAGGAAGAGAGGGAGGAAGAGAGGAAGGGATGAAGGGAGGAAGGGAGGAAGGGAGGAAGGGAGGAAGGAGGAAGGGAGGAAGGGAGGAAGGAGGAAGAGAGGAAGAGAGGAAGAGAGGAAGGGAGGAAGGGAGGAAGGGAGAAAGGGAGAAAGGGAGGAAGGGAGGAAGGAGGAAGGGAGGAAGGAGGAAGGGAGGGAGGGAGGAAGGGAGGAAGGGAGGGAGGGAGGAAGGGAGGAAGGGAGGAAGGGAGGAAGGGAGGAAGGGAGGGAGGGAGGAAGGGAGGAAGGGAGGAAGGGAGGAAGGGAGGAAGGGAGGAAGGGAGGAAGGGAGGGAGGGAGGAAGAGAGGAAGGGAGGAAGGGAGGAAGGGAGAAAGGGAGGAGGGGAGGAAGGGAGGGAGGGAGGGAGGGAGGAAGGGAGGAAGGGCGGAAGGGAGGGAGAGAGGGAGGAAGGGAGGAAGGGAGGAAGGGAGGGAGTGAGGGAGGGAGGGAGGAAGGGAGGAATGGAGGAAGGGAGGAAGGGAGGGAGTGAGGGAGGAAGGAGGAGGGGAGGAAGGGAGAAAGGGAGAAAGGGAGGAAGGGAGGGAGGGAGGTAGGGGAGGCAAAGGGAGGAAGGGAACTTAATTTCAACGGCAGTAAGAGGAGTTGAGGACAAATACAGTAAAAGAAAGTGATGATTAATACAGATGGAGTACATGTACAATTACTTGCACATGTACTGTAATAGGGAGGATACCATCTGTACATGTACAGTCGGACAGTATACATGTACATGTACATGAAATAATGAAACATCAGCAAATCCAGATTAAAAGAAAATACGTCTGCACCTGTGCATTGTACATGTAGGCCCATGTATAGAAGGCCTACCATTTAAGTACTGCACCTCAATTCAAGCAAAATAGCACAGTAACCGATACAATAACTTAAAGATGTGCTTTGTAGCTCTTTGTAGAGCTTGCAGTTAAACAGTTAGGAACAATAACCCTAAATACCACACAAATTTGATACAATAAGAGTACACTACTGTATGTGTACAACTGAGATAAACCTAGCACAATCAGATGTCTGTGCACAACTTTTGTCATGCAACATACTATTTTGTGGTCAGGTGGTGGTGGGCTGAAACAAGTGTTTGTTTAAAGCTCTGCCAATAGTGCTGCCTGGATTGGGAGGGCCTTTGCACATACATGTAGCACCACTGACACTCCAAAACGGGAGGTGCTGGTGTGTCATGTGTGTGCGCATGCACATCGGCCGCTTTTCACCGAGATCAATCAGCAGCCAGTGTGCCTCACTGAGTGTTAAATGGCTGATTAAAGGGCAGATGGCATACTATACTCTACATACATGTCCAATGGGACTCTTTACAGTTACACTCATCATTGGCGACAAATATTTCAGGATTCCACTTCCAGTTTAGCTGTGGCCCTGTGGACATTGCAAATAGTAGGCCCCAACAGGGGAAAATGTCTCAGGCCAGTTGATGAAGGCCATCCCCAACTGGCCCCACTGGCCACTGGCCAGTTGGGAAAGAAAAACACAGACAGTCTCAAAACCACTTTGTGTGGTAAGGCAAAGCAATCCTTCTTCCAAAGACGGTTTTGCCTCTGAGAGAAGAAACATTTTCAAGACATAAAGGATAACGCTCTTTTTGAAGAACAAGCTTTTCCTGATCAGAATCAAGCCTCTGTTCAACTCTGTTCAACTACCAGTTCAGACAGGCCCACTTTCAGCGCCCAAGGCCATCACACATGTTACAGGTTTTTTTTTTTTATTCAAACAACTACCATTTTCACAACCAATAAATAATTGATTTGTTTGCCTAGAATTGATTAAAAAGAAGCTGCATCCACTTTGTGTGATCCCCGAGCTGCTGTAGCCAGGTTTACATCAATTGGTTGTTTGCATCTTGTTCCCGGGAGATATTCGGCAGTTAATGCTCGAATAGTTTCTGACTGGGGCCCCCACCCAGGCAAAAACTAGTTTTTGGGAGGCCGCCATCTAAGGGCTGCAGGATAGCTCAGATGGGAAAAGCGCTTGTATGCAAAACCAGAGGTCTCGGGTTGAAATGCTGGTCCGATCAAAGTTTTCTTTGCAAATTGTTTGTGCTCCATCAAATCTACAATGTAGCTGCAAGACATAATGCATAGATCCCCATCACAAAATGTTCCACACTGCTTTCTGACTAATAAAAATGCCTGTGTGAATCAACCTAAACAAACTGTAGGACCTCAAGATCAATACTTCAGGGCTCAGGACCTCTTATCTATGATACACCTTTTAAATTCCAATCCAGGGCAATTAAGGCAGGCACCACGTACAGTCTCAGTCATGTACAGCCAACTTGAACTTGACGTACATGTACATGTACATGATGATGTGCATACGTGTACATACCGGCCACCGGGGGTATATGTATAAATGTACATGTATCATGTATTTCATGTACACATCACATACTTGTCATGCTTGTACCTTATATGTGTACATGTACATGCCATAGTGACACATTATGTACCGGTACATGTACATGTACATGTGTGAGAATTATTTGCAGGTGTTCATAATGTATGTAGCTACCAGTACATGATGTACAGTATGTACAGTGTACATGCATCCGCTATGTACCGGTATTGAAAAACAATGACCACTGAACAACTTACATATGGTACATGTACTGGTACATGTACCAGCATGTTCCATTGTCCTGTTTTCATGCACAATTGTCCATTGTGGTGACTGTACGTGTCCCAAATAGACAGAACAACTGAGCATTAACCATTGATTATCAATAGAGACAAAAGACGGATTGTAGTCAGAGACAATGACAGAGGAACAGTAGCCATTACATGTACAGGACTACAGGGTACGGAGTACCATACGATGCACATGCAATATGGTCCAATTAACTTGTTGAGAATTTAAAATGTACATTCTAGGAGATATTGGGGTTAATAACATAAGAGTCAGAACTTGTACCTGCATTATTTCCCCTTTTTTATGACCGCAATCAATTAGGATGAATACAAACCACGTTAACAACCACTATATTGATGCACATGTTAACTACTTAGAGTAAGATAAGCCCGTCTTCATTTCTAATTGTATGCACACTGGGCAGCTAAAAAAAAAAATTCAATTACCGCAAATTGCTGGGAACCTTGGAACTGAAAATTCCAAATTACTTGACCCCCATATTTGCCACACTTTAGATGGAAAGTCTTGGTGCAGGGAAGTATTTCCCCATCTGTGTATTAAACAGCTGATCGCTTTAATCTGCAGACTATGTCAATGGGAATCAAATTTCTCATAACATCTGGACTTGCGGTTACCTTTGAATCTTTATTTGACCATTTAAGCAAACAGTTCCAAAACAATATGAAAAGCATGCCTGATAATAATAACAACTGGTATTTTAAAAGCGGCAACTCCATCGATCAAGACGCTCAAAGCAGTTTCAGACGAGTGGATTACATTATAGTTACAATGTCTACTAAAGATAACAGTGGTGGGCTACAGTTTTGCTAAATTGAATCACATGTATTCATGTAAGTACACCTGTATGTATACACTTTCATTTATTTAATAATTCTTTTTTCTTTTACTGTTTTTTTCATCCAATTAGTTTGGAGAGCCCCCCCCGACAGAAACTAGATGCCTTAGGGCAATCTTACAGGAGCTAACTGGATGCTATTTTTGTTTTCTTAGATTGTTTAGTGTCAATTTTTTTTCCCTTTTTATTGTGTGCTGTGATATGTATATATCCTAGAAAATCAAATAAATTCATTTGAGGGTTTACAGATGCGCACATAGGTAAAAAAAGGAAAACGTTGCATGACACAAATGTAAAGAACCTACGACGGAAACGATTTGCCAGCCTGTTTGCAGCGCACTTGTACGAGACTGCAACTAACCCACGAGAAGCGTAGTGATACTGCATCAACATCTACACACGTATAAGATGGTATCGCTGTGCCATGGGCACTTGATATCACAGGCCGCAGACAGTGATAACGGCTGATTAATATCAGGGATGCTGAGAATACACAGCCACCTTTTTCCACTTACCACTTGCGTCAACGTCCGCCCGCCCAGTCGATCCCGGGCTTCCACCACCAGCACATCCAGACCTTCCTCCTTCAGAAGCTTGGCTGCGGACAGCCCTGCAAAACAGACAAACAACACAAATGAAGACAATTGACTTTGTGGGAAGGCCGCCATCTATTAGGGCTGACTAGCTGAGACGGTTAGTACACTGGTACATTAACTTTAGGTCAATTGAAAACCTTGATTTGGCATTATTCATTGTTACATTATAATCCTAGATCAAACCTAGTCCCACTTACTAGGCCGCTAGGAGCTCCCTTTAAACGAGTTTTGAGATTATATGTCGCACTAGTGCGACAGATAATCTCAAATAATCTCAGATAATCTCAAAACCCGTTTAAGGGGAGCTTCTTGCAGCCCAGCAAGTGGGACTAGATCAAACCCAATTTGTTTTGTGTTTGGGGCTTAGAATTACAAACCTTGGATTCAAGATCAGGTCTAGGCAAATGGTCCATAGACAATTATCACAACTTGTTCAATATCCCAGTATTCCCAGTATCTGTTCTGGTGCATTCAGACTAGTCCGAGTAACTTGGACCCGACAAGTCACCCGTCCCTCAAAATTTCAAAATTCGATAAAAACAGAGTGACTTGTCGGGTCCAAGTTACTCGGACTACATTCAGCCAGAGGTCGTAGGTTCAAGGGCCTGTGTAGTGACCAGTTTATTTTATCGACCTTTTCCTGGTACAGACGGACAGCAAGCTGAGGTGGTAAAAGTGCTAAATACAACTTAAGGTCTCGGGTTCAACAAGGTCTCGGGTTCAAGTCCTACTCTCTATCTAGAGGAAAAAATGCCTTCCTATTTTTCAAATTATTAAAAAATAAAAATCACAGTCGACTAACTCAGCTTCCTTTTTCATTTGTTTGATTGAAAACTGTTTCTCCTGAATTGCTGGGGTCATGGTTTACAATAGTCCCACTTACTGGGGCGCTAGTACTAGTAGTACTAGTAGTACTAGTACTAGTAGTTCCCCTAGTTAAACGAGTTTTGAGATTATCTGTCGCACTAGCTACAGATAATCTAAAACCTCTTTCAAGGGGAGCTACTACTACTAGCGGCCCAGTAAGTGGGACCTTGGAGGAATTCGTATTCCTCCATTGTGATGGTGGGACTAGGTTTACAACAAATTCGTAACTTTGTATCATATTCGTCAATATGTGGGCTCCCTTGAGCAGTAGAGATACATCATTTTTTTACATGTATGTATGGCAGTTATGCCAGTTATTAATGATCGAATACACCTGCAGCCAAAGAAAGGTTAGTTGACTATTTGGGAAGGCCGCCATTTAAAGGGCTGGACAGCTCAGGCGATAAGATAGCTATAGAACACTAAGGCCAAGGGCTTGGGCCTAGTCCCAGTCCTGTCAAATTTTCTTTACAAACTCACCCGAAATTCCCCCTCCGATAATGATAACATCTTTCTTGCCGGCAGTGGCCATGGCGAACGGGAAGCTCTCTCCGGGTTTTCCCCCCAAACAAACAGTAGCGAAGCAATAAAAAACCAGCAAGTGAACTCCTGGTCGGAAATCGTAATTCAGCGGGGTCGGCCAGTCAACCTCAAGTGCAGCGGACGACAGGTGTATTACTAGAGCCTATATTATAAAACGCATTCAATTACGCACACATCATGACAGTACACGTACACCTGTACATTATGATACAATGCATATCTAGCGTGTGGAAACTGCACGTACAACGAACTCAAGTCAACACGCCTGGTACTTCGCCGCACCACTGCTAACAAAGCGCACGTGGTGCAGAATGGAACCAGCCTGTTTCTTATCTCTTTTTTTTTTTTTTTTGGGGGGGGGGTCATTAATGCCTGTAAAAAAATTCTCCAGGGGCCCGCAAATACGAACAAGTGGCCGCTCTAATTAGATCGGGAGATAGGATTGCCTTCCAGACGGACAGAATAAAAGCCAATCCTTTTCCCTTTAGATGCTGGCAGCTGCTCTCAGTGAAATTCAGTGGAAAGTCTCTCTTCCTTTTTTGGCAGAATCAATGGACGAGCTGGGATGGGGGCGGGGCTAGGGAATGAAGGGGCGTGGCACCTTTTCCCATTCGGTCTTGACAAGTATTAAACACGAGCTTCGTTCGGACACGTTCAGTTTTCTGATGGTACAAAGGGCAAGGAAGAAGTAAACTATTGGGAAAATAAAAATAGAAATGAAAAATTATCTCGACTGGTAAACTTTGGAATCAAACAAAACTTGAAATAAATCTAAATATATATAAATATATATTTTAAACGAAAACAAAACGTCTCGTGAACTTTAGCCCCTCTCCGTTTTTGTTGTTGTAATTTTGTTAAAGGCTCTATACGGCATTGGTTAAGGTCAAAAGATTTCCAAAGTTTGTGCGTTACAATACTGTGAAGGTTTTAGCTCAAATGGTAACATGAACAAGTAGAAAAAGGAAAAAAAAACGTCACGGTTTTCGCACCGATCTGTAGTGTAAACAAAAAATACTCGAGAGTAATAAACTATTTGTCGATGTTTGAGTGAAGGTTTCTCGAGAAGTACAGCATCCCAGACTATAAGATTTAAACATGAAGATTATATCATGACCATCTACAAACTGTGTAGATTAGAAGGAAATCTGTGGACATTGGTGTTTCCTGATCTTCCCAATGTTGTATTGGGCTGCCTTTAAGTCACTCAACATTTTTGTATATAAAAAAAATATTTCAACTTGTTCAAAACTTCCCAGTCAGTTCATCCTTTGTTAAAAATATTACTCATAGCAAAAACAAAACGCCCCCCCCCCATTTTTAAAAGAAAATAAATTCTAAATGACATATCTCACTCTGACTTTATGACTCCTTAATCTATGTGCGTATTTTTCGACCAGGACAAATTTAATTTGGTCATAAAAAAAACCCCACAAAACCCCACTTGCAGCATTTAAAAATTTTATTAAATAATTAAAATATATCCCAGTCTGAATGCCGCCGTTGTCAGGTTTGGCATTCTAAACTGACTGAAAAATCGGGAACTTCGACGACCGATAACCAGACTTGTCTGGTCATGTGGCGATTATTAGAACAATGCCCATTATCGTCGCGTGTAAACTCCTCAGACGACATGTCGTGCTTTATGTATATTATATGGCGCATCACACGTTACCTCGAGTATGCAAAGTTATGGGCAGGATCAGGCAAACATAATGGACGGTTGAACCTCTGTGCCATTAAGGGTGATCATGAAGAATCTCGGCCCGACAATTTCATCGAGCCGCTTAAAGCCCCTACGCAACATTGGTCGAGGTCAAAGAATAGCATCCATACGTTGTCTGATCCAACATAATTATGCATGAAATAGCACAACTGTGAAAATTTCAGCTCAATCCGCCAACCGAGTCTCGAGAAAATCGTGACAACCGCTTCATTTGTTTCGCAAAAATGCAGCATTCAACGCCGTATTGTTCCGAAAAATAGTTTTAAATTAGATCTTGGTGCGACGTAAACTATTTCTTTTACTCATTTCTCCCAAAATACAACATTTTAGGCAGAACTATTTCAGTGAGAGGTTTCTACTATAACCATCTTAAAACTGTATAAGTTTCATGTAAATCTGTGAACATTTCTGTTTTTCGATCTTACCAATGTTGTGTAGGGGCTTTAAGCAAGAAAAACTTCCAGGCATTTTCACTTGGTGCTTGCTGCACCAAACTTGTTTTCCAATCATGGGTGCTTAGCATAAAGAGAACTCTGGCTGGCGACCCGGTGTCATGCCAAATAGTGTCCCCTGCCAATTTAATAGTGTCCACTCATTAGCATACTGATCGCTGATTGGTCCAATACGTATGACATTCAACCACCGTGGTTGGGGTATGGTTGCGCACTACACACGCATTGTGTATGGTTGCTGGCCTAACACACGCAACGTTGGGCACTTTGGTACCGTTGGACCCTAACTGTACCCGTAACGCTAACCCTAACCCAAACAACCCTAATTCTAACCCTAATCCTAATCCCAATCCTGATTCTAATCCAAACCCTAACCCTAACGACCCTAATCCTAGTCCTAACGCTAACCAATCAGCGATCAGTATGCTAATGAGCGGACAGTATTTGGCAGGGACACTTTTTGGCAGGACACCTGGCCCAATTTCAATTTCACAAAACCCTGCTTAACATGAAAATTCGTCCCTGTTTACTTCAAGATTTCGAGCCATACTTCATTTGATCCTTGCTGCACTTAACTTGTATTCCAATCACGGGTGCTTAAGTATAAAATACAAGTGTAACTCTGGCTGGTAACCTGATTTTATTCATCGAGGCATTTCAAAATTGGGTGCTTAAGCGGCTCTGTGAAAATGGCCCCTAAACGTCTTGCCTTCAACACTTTTTTCGAGATTAGCAATGGTTACTGAGCAGTCGGTAAAGTTTTGGTATTATCTGAGCAAAATAATCTTCAAAAGAGTGGAATTTCTAGAACAATGTTGAATACTTACAACATTCTCTGAAAGTATAGCTTAATGGTTGCGACTTTCTTATCTGCAATTTAGGCCTACTGTACTTTTTAAACTTTTAATATTTTTTGTTATTTTGATACAAGCAGGACCCCTTTTAAAGGTAGAATGTGTAATGTCCAATTCACATTTTTGGACACTTTATAACAGGCAATAACTTACAAAAAAAATCTTTAAATGAAATTTCGGATTGAACACGGATAATAGACTCCTTGAAACAAAAAAAACCCAGCAAACAAATAACGAACAATAAACAGACAAAACAAAAACAGGGCCATTTTCAGTATAACATACATTCAATATATTTAGAATCATCAATGTGAAATCCAGCACAAATTTCATGTTTTAAAATACAAATATAATTACACATTTCAAAGGCAAGAACATGTATTCAAAAACTTTTATAGTGAAAAACCTAAGAAATCTGGAATACAAATTCAATGCCATTGTCTGAAATCTACAGAGTACAGAATAAGTTAGACTTACATATTCTAGAAAAAATTCCCACTCAATACATTAATCAAATTCATGAAAATATGATGAAAAGTAGTTGACTATTTAAGAGGGCCCTACAACTAACGGCTGGATAACCCAGGCAGCAATTTAAGCCACAGGTCTCCTGTTCAAGTCGAGTCCAGTTGATTTTCCGATTTCCTTTAAAACAAAAACAGCACTGCAATATAAAACTTGGCTAATTCTTTGCTATTTTTTGGCTTTCTACCGAAATTTCAAATCTTCAATTTCCAAATTTCTAATATTAAATATGAAAACAAACAAGAAATTTCAATAGTATTTAGCACAAGTTCGTAAGAAGGTAAAATACTTTTCTTCTCAGATCGTCTTAATAACTATTCTAGACCCGTTTGAATTCAATTTGAAAATATTCTTCTTGCTAGTTCCAATACCAGTGTAAAATTTCATTGAGCTACCTCAGTCATTAAAAATGATGCCAGCAAACTAATCCTTCATGGTGTCATTAGGTTTTGACTTGTCTTTGACACACACAGTGAACATCGTCTGCCTGCAGCCTCATTTCATAAAGCAATGTTTTCATAGACCCTTGTAAGTCTGTGAGAATGTCATTCAAAGTCAAACAAATAAAGGAAAAACCGACTGGGAACCTTTGGACCAAATAAAAAAAAAAAAAAAAGGCAAAGAAAACTTTGACTGGACCGCTACTTGAACCCCAGACCTCTGGTTTTGCGTACCAGCACTCTTACCATCTGAGCTTTCCAGCCCTTAGATGATGGCCTTCCCATTCCAAAATAGTCAATTAGCCTTTGCTAGGGGGGGGGGGGCAGTAAGAAGCATTCAACCATTAACTGTCTTATATCCCCACACCACCGATTTCAATCAGTTCCAACAATTTACTGAAGGTACTCAGACTCTTTTATAATTACGTTTTTTTAATCCTTGTATAGATTTCTTTAAAAAAAAAAGATCAAATTTTCACTACGGTATGGCTTTACCGTCACGACATGTGAATGTTGATTTGGTGTTATAATACTGCAGGACAAGTCTAAGGAAGGGGCTGATAGTCACCTTGGACACCATTCACATAGCACCACATAGCTTCCAAAATGTAATTCAATTATGAGCACTACACTCAGTGCTGATCATGCACTAAGCATCTACTCTGCACTGAGCATCTACGTATACCTCAAGACTCTCCTGAATTAATGACAGAGGAAATCGTCTCGAGCCAATTGAAGGCCTTCCTAATGAGCCCGGCATTTCAAATTAGCATAGATTGGTAATTAGACATCGAGTAGGGAAAACCCTTGTTGAATTAGGCCGTGTCCGAAACGGGCTTCCAGAGCTACGGCTAGGGCTATTGTCTTCGCATCTGTATTTCCAATAGAGTGAAGACCTAGACCTAGCTCTAGACACCCGTTTTGGACACAGCCTGACCTTACCGCTGACATGAAAATCACAATACACTGTACATCAATAATTGAGCGCATTATCCACTGCTTTACACAAATTTGAATCCACACTCAAGACCAGCTCAGTGATCAAGGGGTAGGGGTTGCAGGCTCTCATCCCGCCCAAGCTGCCTGCATTTCTTCAGCAGGCAATCGGGCAAAGCACTGAGCATCCACTCCCATAGTGCAAGCCCTCATTGAATCAAATGAGCTGCTAGGAAGCTCGATGCATTCAGCCTCTGCAGTCGATTTCAACAAACCCATCGTAACTTATGATCAATCGCAAGATGATGAGCGATGCACAGAAACCATTATAGTGTATCACAACTAACAATGGGTTATCTATCATATGGCTTTTTTGAATTCCATCCCTGTGATCGTTTTCACAAAATCCATCAAAGCTTATGATCAATCGCAAGATGATGAGCGATGCACAGAAACCATTATAGTGTATCACAACTAACAATGGGTTATCTATCATATGGCTTTTTTGAATTCCATCCCTGTGATCGTTTTCACAAAATCCATCAAAGCTTATGATCAATCGCAAGATGATGAGCGATGCACAGAAACCATATAGTGTATCACAACTAACGATGGGTTATCCATCATATGGCTTTTTTTGATTCCATCCCTGTGATCGATTTCACAAAACCCATCAAAGCTTATGATCAATCGCAAGATGTTGAGCGATGCACAGAAACCATTACGGTGTATCACAACTGGGCTATCCATTGTAAGTTGAGTTACGATGCGTTGTAAGGGTTTTTTTGGGTGAAATCCAGCGCTGAACTCAGTTGTCCGAATCGCTGCTACTGCTTTCGGAGAGTAAAGGTCCTGCAGTGGTACGAAGGTTGCTAGCTTCACCGACCCCTGTCTTCCCTGCCCCTTTCCTACCGGGGCGGCCTTTCCCCTTTGACCCTCGACCTTTCCCGCCTTGACCCCTCCCCTTCCCTGCACGTCCTCTCCCCCCGGCTAAAGTGGCAGCGACGGTCCGGCCTTTGCCGGCCAACTTTGAGGAGTCCATTCTTTCTTCCGTTGCCGGGGGCTTGTGCGAAGACTTGGGCTCTCCAGCCTTTGCCGTCGGCAACCCGCCTTCCGTCTTCCGGGAGACCGCCTCCTCAATCTCGAGGAACTCTGCCAGCAAGCCCGGCTCTTCCTGGATGGGCTCGGTGGGTCCTAGGGGTGCGCTCCTCCGTTTCCTGGGGAACCTGGGCGACGGTGAAACCGAGGCTCCAGCCTCCAGCCTGATTCTCTTGGGGACGGTGAATTCCTCGTCGGAGGACTCCTCTTCCTCTTCCTCTTCCGACTCCTCCTCTTCCTCATCTTGCTTTGACAAGGTGTACCCATCCCCAATCTCGCTGGCCGCATCTTTATTGCTGTCTGTTGCCATGGGTACAGCATCCTCGCTCTGCTTCTTCCGGCGGCCGGCCCCTCGCCTGTTACGCCTCGCCCCGGTGACTGTCTCCCCGGCGACTGTCCCCCCGGCAACTGTCTCCGTGACGGCGGCCTTCTTCCTGGCCTTGCCTCCTCTTTTCCTCCCGCCTCCCTTCCTCTCTGCCTCGTCCTCGTCCTCACCTTCTCCCTGGGGTCTGCCAAGGCTCTTGAGGACCCGCCTCAGACGCTTGCTCATCACCTGGCGAGGTTGGCTCCCCTCGGCGAGCAGGAAAGGAGTGATTTTCTTCTGAATCTTGGAAGCCAAAGAGAAAAAGAAGAGTCTGGAGCTTCACTTTTTCGGACAATCAACAGAGAGGAAAACTGACCGGGAATTTCTTTAACATAGAGGATAGCAAAGAAAATGGGACTAAGCTATCTACACCTAGATAAGACATGGAGGTTTGCACAGTGGAAATACTAAATGGAAGGTTTGCAGTAACACCATTAACACCTCTCAGTGTGGCACTGAAAAGAGCCGGTAACTTTTTCAGAGCCACACTCCGTCTCAAAAGAGAAGTGATACATGGTGTCTCTGCAAACCTTCCACGTACACCTACATAGACATGCAGAAGAGAGACACAGCTATGGGCGACAATAATGAGCTCAAATCTGCTAAGCTGGACAGGCTAGTGTGGAGAAGTACATTCATGGCACCCGAATAGACATGGGTTAGATGCCCTTTTTATACGTAATAGTATCAGCAGCAGCCGGTAGAAGTAGTAGTAGAAGTACAGCAGTAGTAGTAGGACATTGGTTTGGACTAAGGCCTCTTGTTTAACACACTGGTGCTTATACACATGAGCTATCCAGCCCTTAGGCGTCAGTCTTTTAAAATAGTCAACCATCTTTGCTGTGGAAGCGGTGCCAGTCCAAAGCATTTAAGCATGAACTGTTGTATATCTTCAGGGATCACGCCTCCATCTACATTCAGATGCAAACAACAAATTGCTGTGAACCCCGGCTGCAGCAGTTTTTTTTTTTGGGGGGGGGGGGGGATCGCACAAGAGTGGATGCAGCTTCTCTCAGCTCAAGCACTTCCAAACGGACAGAGCAGAGGAAGACCGAGTAGGCGATTGTCCAAGGGCTCAGTCAACTCACCGAGTTCTCGTTGAGTTTCTTCATCACAGGAAGTAGAACCTCGTCAGCCTTGGCCCTCGTCCAGCCAAGCTTGTCCTTGGCAAAAGTGAGCTGTACTGTTAAGGCGAAATCCATTCGTTTCAGTGCATGACAAGGCACGTACAAAGTCCAAAAATTTAAAAAAATGTTAAAAACTGCCCACTGACTAAAATGACCTGCAATACATCAATCTCTAAAGTTACAGGGCCTGACGTTTCGATCCTAGCAGGATCTCTCTCAAATGCACTTTGCTTTTGAGAAAGGTCCTGCTAGGATTGAAACACTTTGCCTTTGAGAAAGGTCCTGCTAGGATCGAAACACTTTGCCTTTGAGAAAGGTTCTGCTAGGATCGAAACACTTTGCCTTTGAGAAAGGTCCTGCTAGGATTGAAACACTTTGCCTTTGAGAAAGGTCCTGCTAGGATTGAAACACTTAGCCTTTGAGAAAGGTCCTGCTAGGATCAAAACACTTTGCGTTTGAGAAAGGTCCTGCTAGGATTGAAACACTTTGCCTTTGAGAAAGATCCTGCTAGGATCAAAACACTTTGCCTTTGAGAAAGGTCCTGCTAGGATCAAAACACTTTGCCTTTGAGAAAGGTTCTGCTAGGATCGAAACACTTTGCCTTTGAGAAAGGTCCTGCTAGGATCAAAACACTTTGCCTTTGAGAAAGGTCCTGCTAGGATTGAAACACTTTGCCTTTGAGAAAGGTCCTGCTAGGATCAAAACACTTTGCGTTTGAGAAAGATCCTGCTAGGATTGAAACACTTTGCCTTTGAGAAAGGTCCTGCTAGGATGGAAACACTTTGCCTTTGAGAAAGGTCCTGCTAGGATGGAAACACTTTGCCTTTGAGAAAGGTCCTGCTAGGATTGAAACACTTTGCCTTTGAGAAAGGTCCTGCTAGGATCAAAACACTTTGCCTTTGAGAAAGGTCCTGCTAGGATCAAAACACTTTGCGTTTGAGAAAGGTCCTGCTAGGATTGAAACACTTTGCCTTTGAGAAAAGTCCTGCTAGGATCAAAACACTTTGCCTTTGAGAAAGGTCATGCTAGGATTGAAACACTTTGCCTTTGAGAAAGGTCCTGCTAGGATTGAAACACTTTGCCTTTGAGAAAGGTCATGCTAGGATTGAAACACTTTACCTTTGAGAAAGGTCCTGCTAGGATTAAATCACTTTACCTTTGAGAAAGATCCTGCTAGGATTGAAACACTTTGCCTTTGATAAAGGTCCTGCTAGGATCGAAATACTTTGCCTTTGAGAAAGGTCCTGCTAGGATTGAAACACTTTGCCTATGAGAAAGGTCCTGCTAGAATTGAAACACTTTGCCTTTGAGAAAGGTCCTGCTAGGATTGAAACACTTTGCCTTTGAGAAAGGTCCTGCTAGGATTGAATCACTTTGCCTTTGAGAAAGGTCCTGCTAGGATTGAAACACTTTGCCTTTGAGAAAGGTCCTGCTAGGTTCGAAACACTTTGCCTTTGAGAAAGGTCCTGCTAGGATCAAAACACTTTACCTTTGAGAAAGGTCCTGCTAGGATCGAAACACTTTGCCTTTGAGAAAGGTCCTGCTAGGATCGAAACATGCAGGCCCTGTAACTTTTTTAGATTTGGTTAAAGAAAGGATATTCTCGCAGGAGGCCCAGATCTGGGGACTGCCAGCTGAACTCTTCCTGTGACTCATCCACGGCGGGGGACCAGTAGGCCTGGTAGACCCGCCGGTTCGGGAAGGAGTCCTGGAGAGTCAGCTTGCGCAGCTTACTCTTGAGGGGGGTCTCCACGGGGGGCATGAGCTGGTCCTGGGCTGCCTGCCACCACGCCCTGGTTTGGGAGACGAGTAGGGGAAAAACCCATTGAATCTAAAGGCCGAACACAACATTGGGAAGATCGGGAAACATCCACAGATTTCCTTCTAATTTACACAGTTTGTAGGTGGTCATGATAGAATCCTCATGTTGAAATCTTATGGTCTGGGATGCTGTACTTCTCGAGAAATCTTCACTCAAACATCAACAGATAGTTTATTACTCTGAGTAATAATATCTGAGTGTAAGGACCTCCTACGGTGTTCTGTCTCAGCTAGAACTGCTTAAGTGCTAGGAGTTGAAAGACCCAATACAACATTGGGAAGATTGGACAACATCGATGTCCACAGATTTCCTTCTACATGTAATTAGCCCAGTTTGTAGTTGGTGATAGAATCCTCATGTTGAAATCTTACTGTCTGGGATGCTGTACTTCTCGAGAAATCATCACAAATAGTTTATTACTTGCGAGTAATAAACTATTTCTTACACTAGAGAATGGTGCGAAAAGTTAAAACCGTGCCTTTTTTTGCCTTTTTCTACTTTCTCAGATTACCATTTGAGGTAAAACCTTCGCAGTATTGGTTTATTGGAATGTTCAATGGTTTAACACAGACTGGCAATCTTCTGACCTTTACCAATGTTGTATAGGGCCTTTAAAGGGTCTGTGCAATCAATATCACAGTCAAGCTCATTTTCTGCTGTCATCTAGGGATCTCAATTGTACAAACATATTGGCAAGCTTTTTTTCTTAGTGGAGTCAGAAATTGGTCAGCTCATTTACCTTTAAAAATATCCTTATAAAAATGAGGGCGCTTTTTTACGGTCATGTGAGGAACCCAAAGTTAAAGATAATTTACTGTACGAAAAATATTAACTTTCAAACTACAAATTAATCCCTCTTGATTGGGTTTGATGAAAAACTCCTTCACTACACGATTATGAAGCATTCGGGTTTAGGGATAGGTCTGCAGAAAAAAAGCAGACATTTTCAGAAACTTTGATACACAACCAGTTGGGTTTCTGTTGCATGAGCTTAAGCCAGATTTTGGACAAAAAGGGCCTTGGACTCACTACCACTACTGGAAAGTGGTCAAGGTTTGAGAGGTCGGGGAAGAGGGGGGGGGGAGGGGTCTCTTACTTGAGGGCCTGCAGTGGATCCACTCCCTGGCCTGGGAACTCAGCCAGGACCTCCATGGCAGTCACCCAGCCCACGCCCTTCACTCCTTCCGTGTAGTCACTCCCTAGCAGCATGGCCAACGCAATCAGCTTGTCACGATCCAAGACTACGCACAAAAGGGCCAAGTCCAACCAATCAATCAATCAATCAATCAATCTCTCTCCGTAGTGTACAGCTGTTCAGCACGTTTCATAAATCTGGTAATCACTCCATCCTGGTCTATTCTGAGCTCTTTCTTTCATACTTTGATATGGCTCTCTCCCCTTGATGTTATCTACCATCATAATTTGTTTCCCTCCTCTTGGCCCTTTTTCCTTCAGTCTAGTCGTCCCTCAATGACATCTTTCCAAAGTTCACCGCCTCCAATGATGTCCTATCTACTTCTTTTACCTTGAAGTTTTGATTAACTCTATCTCAATCAATCCATCGATTGAGCGACTGATTGATCAAGCGATCGAGTGACCGACCGACCAGGCAACTGACTGAGTGAGTGACCAACCGACTGACTAATCAATCAATCAATCAATCAATCAATCAATCAATCAATCAATCAATCAATCAATCAATCAATCAATCAATCAATCAATCAATTAATCAATCAATCAATCCATCAATCAATCAACCAAAGAACTGATCAATCAATCATTCATTCGATCGACTGATCAATCAGTCGGTGATTCCCAAAATTCCAACTGATGGTTTATTTATTTTTGTTGGGGGGGGGGGGGGGGGGCAAACTACCGTGACTTTGCTGAAGAATGACAACATTGAAACCAATGGGAATACAAGGTAAACTAACATCCCTGCTAAGTTACTTCCACCTTGGTGTTAAACTCATAGGCAGAAAGTGGTCGCGGACATTTCTTATCAGCTTTTACATTTTACCAGTTATCAATGGCAAATATAACAAACCATCAGTGTGAAAAGATGTCCAAGTGGGTGTAAAAAGGCACAGTTACTTTCCACAATCTCGCAACAAGTTTAACTGCGTGGCTGCAGAAGAAAAAGTTCTTCCAAGAACACTGCTCTCAGTCAACTGTGACAAGGCCCGTGCATTATGGTTTAAAAAAAAAATAACCACCAACAAGCCAACCCCCAAAACTCACAAAGCTGCTTCTCCAAATCGGCGCTCTTGTAGAACTCCACGTCCCTGGCCCGGCTGAAGATGTTCCTGTAGACGTGCCGGGCGCCGAAGAGCCAGACGTCGCTGTCGTCCGTGATGGTGCCCTGGGTCTGCTCAGTCCGGTCCAGGTGGGCACACTGGGCCTCGGCCTCCTCTGGGCTGACCACATAGGGTAGGCCGAACAGCTCCAGTAACTCCTTGAAGAGCGCAGGAGGAGGATAGAAAAAGAGAAAGAGAAGATTATTATTATTTTTTTTTAAACGGACGATGGATATTATGGGGCACTTTCGTATAACATGTAAAAGACTGTTTTATGTGGAGAGGGTTTTTTTTTTTTTTTGATTTTTTTTTTTTTATAATTTTTTTTTTTTGGGGGGGTTAATGGCTGGATGATTTAAAACCCTCGATTCTGAGTTGCTGTCCCAAAGCTCTGGGTCCTAGACAAACCTCACCTTGCTCTCAGCGTACATCACGTCCGTGATGGACGCCGCCACTCTCTCCTGCTTGCCCCTCTCCAGTTGCAGAACCTGTCGCTGGGCGGCCAGGTTCTCTTGAAGCTGGGAAGCGTCGCTCTAGAACAGGAACGCGAAAAAGAGCTTGCTGTGATTGAAAGACCCCTGCACAGCGTTGGTTGAGGTCAAAGAATAGCATCCATACGTTGTCTGATCCAACATGTGCATGTTGAAAATTTCAGCTCAATCCGCCAACCGAGAAAATTGTGAAAAACGCTTCATTTGCTCTGCAAAAATACAGCATTTAACGCCGTACTGTTCTGAAAAATGGTTTAGATCTTGGTGAGACGTAAACGTAACCATCGTCAAACTATATACGTCTGTATAAATCTGTGAACATTTCTGTTTTTCGAGGTCTGTTCTTGAGGTCTGGGATGCTGTACTTTTCAGGAAATCTTCACTAAACATCAATAAATAGTCTATTACTCGCGAGTAATAAACTATTTTTTACACTAGGGAACGGTGCGAAAACCGTGCCGATTTTCTTAACATTTTTCTACTTTCTCAAAATTTAGTGGGCCTGACGTTTCGATCCTAGCAGGACCTTTCTCAAAGGCATTTTTCTACTTTCTCGCATTACCATTTGAGCTAAAACCTTCGCAGTGTTGCTTTTTTGGAATGTTTAATGGTTTAACACACAAACTGTGGCTATCTTTGGGACCTTTACCAATGTTGTATTGGGCCTTTAACTCAATTAGCAACTAGACTTGGACAAGTCCCTTGGGCATTTGACGCTGTCGCTGGCGCGCGCAGAAGCTTCCGTTCGCGCACATACCACGTTCATCGCTTGCCATTCCCTCCTCGCATCCTCTCTGCGCGCCTCCAGACCCTCGTCCTCTGCCTCCACATCCTCCCCATCCGCCGAACCGTCGCTCTCCTCTATCGCCTCCTGTGCTGTCTCTTCCTCTGGCGGTGCGAGGTGAATGGCTTCCCTGAGTCAAGATATAAATATTCTGGTTCAATATCTGAAGGTTTTCATGTTGAGAACAGCAGAAGGAGTAATAGGTTTGCGGTAACGCTGTGCACAATTCCCTTTCCTGAGTGTCATGTCACCAAGTGGTTCTTAACTCTTTCACTACGTAATTAATGTGCATGTCTGTACGGAATAAATTGGGTAATATATTAGAAACAATGGGACACGCGAGCCGATGTATCGGCTTTCCCTCAACAGAGAACGGTTTACCGAGCCGATGTATCGGCGCGCCGTACGGAAAGAGTTAAAAGAACCAAAGGAACTCAACGTTTCGAACAGTATACCCCCTGAAGACTTTGGAAGGTCAGCAGTGGCCAGCGATTCAAAGCCAATACCATACCTTGGCCCGGTGATGCTCGGCGGATGGATATCGGAGGCCTCCGCCTGTGAGTCAGTTGCTGAGGCTGCTTCACTCAGGCCGACTGATGGTGTGAATGCGCCGACAGGAAAGAGTTCGTCCGGCCGACTTGGGCCGACAGGCTGTTCCAACACCTCCACAAAGTCATCTGTGGAACACGTACAAATTCTGTGACGGTCAGTCACAGTTGACTAAAAATATAATGCCTATTATATAATGAAATGGTAATGAGGCTTAGGGGCCGTGATAAAAAACAGAAGAGGAAGGGTTGTTGTGTGGGGATAGATTAAACTGAAGGCATTGTATACTGACCAAGCAATGGCATTTTCCCCACAAACGCTATTCTTCCGGTCCTTGCAAACTGTCATTTACGTCGTGCCGTCTCCCTTGCCCGAAAGGTTATCCAGGAATGAACGACCTCCGGCAGAAAAACCTTTCTGGCGAGACAGCCGGCAACACATGATGACAATTGGCCAATCAAAATAACAGGCATGCAACTCTTGAATTGTAAAAAAAGAGGAAAATGTCTGAATGAAACTGTGAGTGCGAAGCACGAAGCCCTTACGGTGTGTGGTTTGGGGCCTGCTTAAGGGCCCGGGAAAATTTTGGATTCTAGATTCTCTGTGGTGCATTCTGAGTAGTTTGTGACAACTGATGACTTTGATTATTTTTTTTTTTTTTTTTTTTTTAATGGCCAAATTTTTAATGGCCAAAACGCGGAGATCCGCGGATCCGCGGACAAGTTGCATGCCTGAAGTAAGGGACCGGCTGAATGGCGTTTGCAGGAAGAATGCCGTTGCCGGGCGAATATAACCTGCGAAAACTGAAACCAGTGATATAAAAAAAACAAAGACTACAGGGAAATAGAAATACTGGCCAAGGCTAAGTCTAAGCAAGTTTTACCGTCGTCCGATGATCTGTCACTGAGTTCTAACGTCCTGGGACCAGTCTCTTCCTTCTCTTGCTTGTCTGTATCGAGGGTGGATATGGCACCCTGACGCAGCGCCGACCTCATGAAAGCCCCTGCGCTCTTGTCCTCCTTGGCATCCAGGGAAACGGCCGACGGTGGGCAGTGTTTCCTTCCAGAGGGGCGAGACAGAATTGCTGGCGGCAAACAGTCCGGGTCCCCTCTGGTCTCTGAAGGTTCCGAGTCTTGCTTATGGCCAGCGCGCCAATCAGACAAATCAGTCCGTCTATCGTCATCCACTGCTCCCTGTGTGAATTGACCGATAGTCCGCGGATGAAAAAGATCGATCCGCTCCTCACCCAGAATAACGACCTCATCGTTGGAACTGCCGCTGCCCTGAGCCTCCGTGCTGACGACCTCCACGTCTGACCCCTGACCCGTGAGGTCACCCTGATCCAGGCACACGACCTCGTCCTCTGCGACCGACCTGCTCACCGTTTGTCGCGATCCCGGCGCGCCGTCGCGGCCACCGAAGAACCTCCTGACCACACTCGCGATCTCCGTCTCCCGACCGGGATCTGCTTCCTCCTCGGAGTCCTGATCGATTGCGATCACGTCCGATTCCCACGGCTGCGGCTCGGACGGGGTTGCTTGACCTTTGACCTCGGGGGCCCGACCAGCTGGCTCCTGGCCGCCAACCTGGCCGGGTCGGTCGTGGTCGGTCGGGGCGTCGTCCTCTCCGGCCGGCGGCTTGACTGACGGCCGCTTGACCAGCAGGTAGTGGTGGGCGTCCTCCGACGCGATGCGGCCAGCCTCCACGCTGACGGCGGCCTGGCCGGCCAGCAGATCGCCAGCGGCCGCCCCAGCGTGACGCTCCGACATCTCCTTCTGCAGCACCTCCATGCGCTTGGCCATCTGGCCCTTCTGCAGCAAATTCTGCAGCTGGTACTCCGAAAAATCCGACGACGCCTAAAAAAACCGAGGGATGACCCCCAAAAAACAAACCCACAAACAAATCTTTAGAACATGGGGCATATTCAGAAAGTCTGCTCTCAGATGGTTAGTATCATTTATTCAGCCATCACAAATGCAGACAATACTTCCAGATTAGCTTGGAACAGCATTTAAGCAAAGTAATTACTATGATCCTCAGGGGATGAGAGGGGATGAGAGGGAAGAGGGGATGAGAGGGGATGAGAGGGAAGAGGGGATGAGAGGGGATGAGAGGGAAGAGGGGATGAGAGGGGATGAGAGGGGATGAGAGGGGATGAGAGGGGATGAGAGGGAATGAGAGGGGACGAGGGGGATTAAAAAGGATGACAAGAAATAAGAAAGATCAGAAACAACCAGATGGATTAAGAGGGGATCAGATGGGTTTGAACCATCGGTCATTGGAACGTGAGGACAACGTGAGGACAATGAGATGGAGAGGTACACACAAAAAATTGTCCATGTGCTGAGAAAAGACCTATCTGACAACTGCGCTGTGGCCTTAGGGTGGACGGACGGAAGGAAGAAGGAAAAGAGGTCGCCCCAAAACAACATGGCGACGTATGGTGGAGGTTGAAAGAAACGGTGCGGGCTGGAGCTGCTGGAGTGCGGTGTGCCATGCAGCCTCAGACCAACCCCAGTGGAAGGCTGATGTCCTAGCCTTATGTGCCTCCTGGCACTCCTGGCAAAGCCCGGCTGAGGCTCAGGCTCCGGCTTTGTCTCTAGTTCTTTCATCCATTTCAAGTACAAGGCATAAAAACAGGAAGCCTTTGGCATCATTTTTGAATGTTTGACTGAGTTTTGAAAAGGAATCCAAAGCTTCAACTTCAACAAAGAACTCCAACTTGTATTTCAGCATAACTGAGACGAAGCCGGAGCCGAAGCCTAAGCCAGGTTTTGGAAAAGGGCCCTGGTTTCAGTTTAGTTTTCTTTTTAGACGGGATAAGAAGGGTTAAGTGTTCATCCAGAAACACGAGAGAGAACAAGAGGGAACAAGAAAAGAATGTCTTCGTACAGAAACCCCTTAGCAGCTCCCTTTTAGATTATATAAAAAAAGGTATTCATTGCCTTTGACTAGATGGAATATGGTGCAAACCTTGGGGAGCTGGTCCATGGTCTTCCAGGAGTTGCGCTTCTTGGCCGCCCTCATCTCCTGGATCATCTCGTGCTGGATCTCCGGCGGCAGGCACTGGAAGCCCTCCGAGGTGATGTCCACCTCGTCCAGGTTCTGGTACTGGCCGAGGTAGTCCGTCCCCAGCGAGGGTCCTCCGTCCTCCGACTCTGATTCACTGGAGGGGGTTCAAGGATGAATTTCACGTCAGTCTTTAGGTCAGTGCCCGACTGCAGACTAGCCTCCACTACAGGCGGTCAAATCTTCGGGTTGGTCGCCCCCCGCCCCTCAACCGAGCCGTACAGATTGCGGTGAAGAAAGTGGGTGGAATTCCACTGCCTGACCGACGACCGTTGGGCTGTGTGGCATGATTGCCAACGCAATGTCTCCCGTGGCAGAGCGCTATCCCTTGATCTTCCACAGTAAAGGTCCCACAATAGCGCAGTTGTTGCGCTGCTAATCTCGCAATTCATGAGGCAACTTGCGTCAAAATTGGTCTTTGTCATGATTCGTATTGATTTGTTCTAAGCTGAAAAGAGTCTTTGTTTAAATTTTTTACAATAGTGGTACCCGGATTCGGAGGGCCCCGTCGCATAGTCGAAACCAGTCGCACGCAGCGATTTCGGAGGTCCCGGCGCGAAGTGGTTATAGACAAGATCCGGAAGAGCCTCTTCCTCTGTAAACCCCCCCTGGCCTACCTGTCTTGGGAGACGGAGGGGGGAAGTGCAGGCAAGTCGTACATGTCCGGGTTGTCCGAGGGCGCCCTCTGGAGGGCCGGAGCCGTTGTCGTCGCTCGCCTACATCCAAACAAGCAGTCAGACATACAAACCCAAAGTTAGACAGACTGGCCACGTGGGGGTCTCAACAAATACACACAGCTGTGCAAAATGGCTGCCGCTGTGGCAGCTCCTGGCTCACATAGACTGGTGGGTAATTTGAAGCCGTAGACATTAAAGTCAAAAGCTCAGGCTGTGGCTAACTTCAAGAGTGACTCTACAATGCATGCTCAAACCACCACTGCTGTCAAATGCCCAGGTAGCAAAAGACACAGCTACAGTCACAAATCATCATCGAATCCCGCCCGAGCTGCCTGAAATATTATTATCAGGCACCGGGCAAAGCACTGAGCATTCAGTGTTTACCACGTCGAGTAAGGGCAAAACCTCTTTGAATTATATTCTCCTCGACGCAAACATCATGTTATATCTATGACACAAATCATCGAATCCCGCTTGAGCTGCCTGAAATATTATTATCAGGCACCGAGCAAAGCACTGAGCATTCAGTGTTTACCACGTCGAGTACGGGCAAAACCTCTTTGAATTACATTCTCCTCGACGCAAACATCATGTTATATCTATGACACAAATCATCAGTTATAAATTCTCTCTAATCAATCGATCCACATCGGTGTGTTTCTCACCCTGCCCCTCCCATGACAGTGTGAAGCGCATGGCTCTGAAGATAGCTCTTGAGGATCCTCTCTGCTGCCCTCTTGGACTGGCCAGCAGCTATCTCCCGCCTCTGTCTCCTAGCAACCTGGGTCGGGATGAGACGAGATCGCAAACTGAGATGCAGGGATGAAAAACGGTACACTCTACTGCTGCAGGCTCCACTGATTCGCGGTTCAATCTTTCTGCAACACACCAATCCAGTAGGCCACGCCCCCTTGACAATTTGACCAATCACACTGCGCGAATTAAGTTCCGACAAATTGACACCATTTTGTCCGACATAATGTTTTAAAGCTTGTATTCTTGACGACACACTTTTCGTTGTGCTTACTTTTGTTTCGTATGTACCAGGCGAATCCCTTGGAAACCCAAGTTTTATCCTTAACCATGGTCAAGCGGTGTAGGCAAGGACAGAAGGACAGGGGGAGATCAAGGAGGAAGCCATGCTGTGGGAAGGGAGTGGGGGAAATTTTCAGAGAAAGGTGACGCCTTTTTTTTATATTTTTTTTTTATAGAAATTCACCCCCAAACAAGGCTATAAAGCCACTCAAGGTTAAGGGCTAAGGAAAGAAGGAGATAGAGAGGGACTCAAGAAGGCTGGCTGAAGATAGTAATTGACATTCCTTTAAAAAAAAGAGAGAGCAAGATCGTAGGCAAGGGGGAAAACATGAACCAGGAAGGGAATCCAGAGAGAGGCAGAATGAGGGAAGAACTGTTCTGATACCTCTCTGTTCTACACCTTGGGATAGATAGAGTGTACGGGTAAGAGGAGAGGAGGGCTGTGGGAAAGGGGGTGGGGGAAGTTTCAGAGAAAAAAAAAAGAAGGTGTCGTCGGAAGAGCGAGCGAGGGGGCCCTACTCACCGTCGTCTGTCTCTTCAGCTCCGGCACGCTCCCGTCGAAGACGAAGACGGGCCGGACGCGGTAGAAGAGGAGCTTGCAGATGCGCTGGAAGAGGACGTGGAGGTGGGCGTTGGCCGCGGCCTGACCGCCCTGGTCCCTCATGCCCCTCATGGCCTGGTGGAGCCAGAGGCTGACGTCTGGTGGAGGGGGATACTCGTCAAGGGAAAACGGCCGCTTTGAAACTGATATTCAGTGGAACGTTGCGATATTGAACGAACATCCCGGGATCCATGAACATTGTTCAGTATAGTAGCGGTCGCTCGTTATAGCAGTTGCGGCCACAAAAGCCAAAGGGCATGTTCGTTATAGCCGAATGTTCAGTATATATATATCGGCATTCGTTATGCGAATGACATTCCACTCTAATATGCGATGGGCTTTGTGAGAATGAGTAGCATCGAGGTAACATCATGATCAGGGATTTATACTCATAAAACCTCCTATCACTTCAAGTTTAAGATTAGAAATCAAGTTTTCAATCAGCATATACGAAAATACGAAGCCTGATCCTGAGCCATCATTTCATGGCCATACTCATGTATACAAGTGGTCTGGTAACCCGTGTCCACCAGATGCTATCTAGAGGTGGACGCTTTTCTCGGTCACCGGTTCTACGACTACTGGAGTGTCCAGCGGTGGTGACTGGTGTCACCGAACCCCTGTGCGAGACGAGCTTGGGATGCGGCCTCCACAAGAGGGCGCTCTCTATATGAAAGGGATACCGACTGCGAGGACCTTGCCTTCCAGAGATTCCAGCGACACTGGTCGCCCAGTGGATTCCAGGAGCTTCCATAAGCCTTGCACTCCCATGGCGGACAGAGCACCAGCCTACATGCAAGTAAATACAACAGAGCAACGTTCAAAGAATCACAGTACAGCGGGTCTGTATCACCAAGCAGCAAATAACTGAGCATGCATCATCGCAGCGGGTCTGTGAGTGTGTGCACACGTAGCCCCGCGACTGCGGTTTGCAATCAAAGATGGCCGCCGCATTTTGGATCGTCGGACGGGAGAGATATCTTCTCAATCAACTGAGGGTGAATTTCGCCCTTTTTCCCAAACATGAGTAAAACAAAATGACCAGTTCTAGTAAAGGCAGTATTATATTAATACATTACAAGTAAAGAATGACAATGAGTATGAGGACTCTCAGTCTCACTCAGTCACTGCACTGCCACTCAAAATCAAATGGTAATGACTATAAAACTAGTAAAAGTACAAGTATAAACTATAATCTATGTAATGAATGACTACAGTCTGCAATGCCCTAACTTAATTTTATTTTACTAATTACTGTATGTATGTATGTAGTCCGAGTAACTTGGACCCGACATGTCACCCTTTTTTATCGAAATTTGAAATTTGGAGGGTCGGGTGACAGTCACATGCATATACTTTACAGGTCAGGAATAGAAAACACCATGCAATAGATAGGACTCACCAAGAGAACTAACCAAAATAGTGGGCTTTTCCCAGTGTTAATGAGCACAAAATGCACTCTTACATTACTATTAAACGCCCGTACCTAAATCAACGTACAGACTAGAGTAGACTACGGTAGGTAGTTGTTCCGTGTGTGCACGTGTGGTTGATATTTTGCAAACAGCGCCACCAAGAGTCCGTTGCTGTCGGTACGGCTCGTATTATTATTATTTTTTTGATCGCTTGAATGGGCTCGAGTCTGTCTTGCTAAGAAAAACCCACAAAATGTATGGGATAAGACTCGTTTTAATTCTGAATTTGATCGAGGCAAAGTGCAAGTTGTCTCGGCTACAGTTGAAATAGAGCCGTTTGCTTAATTTAGATTTCGATATCGATAGATTTTGATATTTAATAATTCGACTGCAATTTCACCAAGAAATCATAATATTATTTTCATTGTATCATATATTAGATATCAAAGCAGACTATCTTGTTCTGTAAATTTTGTAGATCATGGAATAAAAATCACATTCCTATACGTGGTTAGATCACAAAACACAATTTGCAACAAATATGAGCAACATTTCAAACAAGACGTCTGGTTGTTTGCATCTGAATGAAAGCAGGGATGTGGTCCCTAGAGATATACAACAGTTAAAGAAAATATCCAAGTTGGAAAACAGTAAAACAAAGGGACACAATTTGTTCAGGTTCTGTACAGATTTTTATTTTTATTTTTCACTTTCTTAAAAAAATGACATTATGATCGTTGTCTCAAAAGTGCTTTTGTACATTCTAAGCAGCTTATACAAACGAAAAAATCAAAGAAAATATGAAATTTAATATTTGGTGAGAAAAATTAACACATTTATCTCAATTTCATGAACTTAACCACTAAAAATGTAAAGAAAAGATTAAACGAAAAAATTGAAGAAGATGTTTATCTAAGGCATAATGAAGGCTTGTGAAAATAGTCACACAAGAAAAAGGCAATGAAAAGTTGTCTGTTCGTGAGAGCTTGCCTGCCATTTCAGCTTCAAAATTGTTTTATTTACATGATTTTTAGGACTGTAGTTATACCCAAATCATTCACTTGAAGATTAACAATCTCTCAGACTTTCCCCCATTTTTCAAATAAAATATGTTGGTCTGTTTCATATTTATCGTGGAAAACATGGAATAAAGTAAGCAGTTGTCCCAATAAAGGGCAAAGTCGTCGAATACAAAGGAGAACTGGTTGATGAAGGCTCCTATTTCTTGTCTTTCTTCTTCTTCTTTTTCTTCTTCTCGGATGACGGCTCCTGAAAAAAAAAAAAAAAAAAAACAGCTTTAGACTTCAAGTCATTTTAGCTAAAAACCTCATTTGAATCACTTTGCAAAATGCACATGTATTACCGGTACTCTAAAAACCCATTTTTGAAAAATTGGCAAAGAAAACTTTGACTGGACTGGGGCTCGAACCCGAGACCTTTGGATTAATGTACCAGTGCTCTTCCATCTGAGCTATCCAGCTCTCAGTTAGATGGTGGCCTCCCAAATAGTCAACTAGTCTTTGCCGGGGTGGGGGCGCCAGTTAGAAGCAACTCAACCATTAACTGCCGTGTATCTCCAGGGATCACACCCCCGCTTTCATTCAGATGCAAACAACTAATTGTTGTAAACCTGGCTACGGCAGCTCAGGGATCACACCAAGTGGATGCAGCTTTTTCAATTCAAGTCAAACAAACAAAGGAAAAACTGACTGGGAACTTTTGAACAATTTGAAAAAATTGGCAAAGAAAACTTGGACTGGACCGGGACTTGAAACCGAGACCTCTGGATTAATGTACCAGTGCTCTTCCATCTGAGCTATCCAGCTGTTAAATGGTGGCCTCCCTAATAGTCAACTAGTCTTCAGATAAGTCACATCGTAGTGTGAAATCACGAGTCTTTTCGGCTTACCGCAACACTGATGTCTGCATCGCCGTCTTCGTCAGACTCCGCCTCTTCCTTGATCCTCTTCTTTTTCTCCTTCTTCTCCTTCTTCTCCTTCTTCTTCTCCTTCTTGTCTTTCTTCTTCTTCTTCTTCTCCTTGCTGGTCGGCGTGGTGACCTCCATGGCGACGGGCGAGGCTGGGGGCGTGCTGTCGGCGCTGGTGCTGTTGCTGCTGCTGCTGCTGGTGCTGGCCTCCCGCTTGCGCTTCTTGGCTGCGGGCGTCTCGGCGGCGGGCGTGGCTGTGCTTGTGCTGGCCTCCTCTTGGCCGTTGGCGGGCTCACGCTTGACGCTGGGAGAGAGGAGACATTTAAAAAAAAAAAAAAAAAAGTTAATTACTAAAAAAAAAAATAATTGATGAAAAACTGACTGGGATTTTTTTTTAAATTGAATTTTCTTTGCCATTTTTTTCAACTAGGAAAGGAAAAATCTAAAAAAAAGAAAGGGGCTGCAACGGGCCCCCAAAAATATTAAGCCTGGGTATAAAATAACAAAGCATGGGTATGTGTCCTCACCGGCTTGACAGTTCCAGATGGATCCTAGTCATTCACCCAGATGGAACCTAGTCGTTCACCCAGATGGAACCTAGTCGTTCACCCAGATGGAACCTAGTCATTCACCCAGATGGAACCTAGTCGTTCACCCAGATGGAACCTAGTCGTTCACCCAGATGGAACCTAGTCGTTCACCCAGATGGAACCTAATCATTCCCCCCCAGATGGAACCTAATCATTCCCCCCCAGATGGAACCTAGTCATTCACCCAGATGGATCCTAGTCATTCACCCAGATGGAACCTAGTCATTCACCCAGATGGATCCTAGTCTTTCACCTAGATAGAACCTAGTCATTCACCCAGAAAGAACCTAGTCATTCACCCAGATGGAACCTAGTCATTCACCCAGATGGAACCTAGTCATTCACCCAGATGGATCCTCGTCATTCACCTAGATGGAACCTAGTCATTCACCCAGAAGGAACCTAGTCATTCACCCAGATGGAACCTGGTCATTCACCCAGATGGAACCTGGTCAATCACCCAGATGGAACCTAGTCATTCACCCAGATGGAACCTAGTCATTCACCCAGATGGAACCTAGTCATTCACCCAGATGGAACCTAGTCATTCACCCAGAAGGAACCTAGTCATTCACCCAGATGGAACCTAGTCATTCACCCAGATGGAACCAAGTCATTCACCCAGATGGAACCTAGTCATTCACCCAGATGGAACCTAGTCATTCACCCAGAGGGATCCTAGTCATTCACCCAGATAGAACCTACTCATTCACCCAGATGGAACCTAGTCATTCACCCAGATGGAACCTACTCATTCACCCAGATAGAACCTACTCATTCACCCAGAAGGAACCTAGTCATTCACCCAGATGGAACCAAGTCATTCACCCAGATGGAACCTAGTCATTCACCCAGATGGAACCAAGTCATTCACCCAGATGGAACCTAGTCATTCACCCAGATGGAACGAGTCTCTTCTGAAGGATCACCCACTCCGCTGACATGCTCCTACCTGAAATCAACGTAGGAGCTCTTCCAGTCAGCTGGTGTCGAGTCCGTGGGTTTGCCGTGCTTTGTCAGCTTGCCTGCCTGAATCAGCATCTTCTTCTTGCTGGCCTGAGACGGAGGAAGGAAGAGGGGGAAAAAACGATAGTGAAAAAAATAACCAAAACAATCCAGAATGCAGTGCCAATGGGCAACTCTATGCCCCTTTAGGAATCAATGGATCAAGCTCAGGCTCTGGCTTTGTCTCTGTCCGACAGAACCTGAAAATCCAGGTTGTGGTTAGTCGCCGAATTTGAAGGTCTGTCGGCCTGATAAGTACAGAGAATTCACAACCGGGGGCCAAACGAAGATGCCTGTTGACAATATAATTGGCAAGAGAAGCCTAAGCCCGAGCTAGGTTCTATCTTCTATCATCATTTCACAGGAGCTTCAATGGGGACTCTTTCCTCAGCCTCTGAGCCTGTGTCGTCTTTTGTCATTTTGTTATTCAAAAGCCGGAAATAACAGGTTGCAGCACTTTGACTGAATCTGAAAGCTTCAGCAGGAGGTTTGGAAGCCTAGCAGGACCTTCCTCAAAGGCGGGATACTCCTACCAGGAAGGCAGAGTTCAGGCTCCAAGGTTAAACTCCGCCAAAGGACCTCGGAATACAGACACCATGCTGGGGCTGGAGCAGGGTTTTGGAGGGGGACCTATGAAGTTGGCTCTTGCCCTTCAACACCAAGGGGGTCCGGGGTTCAAGTCCCCACCTAAAGGGTTGGGTTCTGTTGCATTGTGCTCCAGTGGTAGACCCCCTCCCCTTTTTTAGCCGGCGATGGGCATGATCATGAAACTCGATGGTCCTTCCCGATTCGATGCTGAGGGATGAGAGGCCATCCCTTTCATACCCGTTTGAACATTCCAGGCCCCATCCCCGCACAGCCTAGATTCTTGGAGATTACCCACCCTGACGGTCACCAAAAGGCAGTGCGGCTACTCCACCCTATTGGGTACTGCTCGCCCTCATCAAAGATCTTTATACAGTGAGTTTAACGATAACCTACCGGCACTTGTACACATGCAAATACTTAGCAACTACAGACAGACAGTGGGCCGGACTCACCACCTCTCCCAGGCCCCACTTGCGCGGGTACGTGTCCCGCTCCATGATGACCCGCTTGAGCTTGGCGACGACGCCGTGGTCGCAGGTTGCCATGACGGCGGTCGTCATGAGAGCGATGGCCAGGGCCACCGCCTCACCCTTGGTGGTGACGATGACCACCTCCGAGTTGATCTCGATGCCGTCCTCAAAGCGCAGTACACCAGGCAGCATCACTTTGGCGCCATAGCAGATGGCGTTGATCTGTGACAGACAGACAAGTTGCAGGGCTAATTGTAGTGTTCAGGTTGTGGTCAGGAGTGTCCAAGTAGTGGTTAGAAAGTGTTTGGGTAGTATTCAGGTAATGTTCAGGTTGTGATCAGGTAGCATTCCGATAGAGTTCAGGTTGTGATCAGGTAGCATTCCGATAGAGTTCAGGTTGTGATCAGGTAGCCTTCAGGTAGTCTTCAGGTAGTGTTCAGGTTGTGATCAGGTAGCCTTCAGGTAGCGTTCAGGTTGTGATCAGGTAGCATTTAGGTTGTGTTCAGGTTGTGATCAGGTAGCCTTCAGGTAGTGTTCAGGTTGTGATCAGGTAGCGTTCAGGTAGTGTTCGGGTAGTGTTCAAATTGTGTTCAGGTAGCATTCAGGTTGCGGTCAGGTAGTATTCATATAGTGTTCAGGTAGTGTTCAGTCAGGTAGTGTTTAGGTAGTGTTCAGGAAGTGCTCAGGTAGTGTTAATATATTTTGTCTTCTGGTAATTGGGGTGGGGAAAAGGAAGGTGAGAGTGGGGGTGACATTGGGAGAAGAGGCAGACGAGCTGCTGAGGGTCAGGAGTCAGGGTTAGAATGGTCTTGCTCAATTCCAAGAGGGTGGAGGAGAGGGAGAGGGTGATTGAGGCCGATCAGGGGGACCGAAGCCAGGGAAGGGAGGTTTTCTACTCACGGCACTGTCTTTCATGATGATCCTCTTGTGAGATGTGAGAAGGGCCTCCAGAGGTTTGACCACTCGCCTCATGTACTCCTCATCCTTGTGGTTATCGTAGATCCACTGAGCATCTAAAACATCATGCATGGTCACCAACTGATCCTGGAAGGAGACCACAAATAGAAGATGAAAACTCATCCCAAAAGAAACAAACAATGCCAAGCAAAGCCTTGCTAAGCTCCATTCCCTTGGTAGCTTGGCCAAGCCTTGCCATGCTCCAGTGCCTTGGTAGCTAGGCCAAGCCTTGCCATGCTCCAGTGCCTTGGTAGCTTGGCTAAGCCTTGCCATACATCAGTGCCTTGGTAGCTAGGCTAAGCCTTGCCATGCTCCAGTGCCTTGGTAGCTAGGCCAAGCCTTGTCATGCTCCAGTGCCTTGGTAGCTAGGCCAAGCCTTGCCATGCACCAGTGCCTTGATAGCTTGGCCAAGCCTTGCCATGCACCAGTGCCTTGGTAGCTTGGACAAGCCTTGTCATGCTCCAGTGCCTTGGTAGCTTGGCCAAGCCTTGCCATGCTCCAGTGCCTTGGTAGCTTGGCCAAGCCTTGTCATGCACCAGTGCCTTGGTAGCTTGGCCAAGCCTTGTCATGCACCAGTGCCTTGGTAGCTAGGCCAAGCCTTGTCATGCACCAGTGCCTTGGTAGCTTGGCCAAGCCTTGCCATGCACCAGTGCCTTGGTAGCTTGGCCAAGCCTTGTCATGCGCCAGTGCCTTGATAGGTAGGACCCTACCTCCCTTACCTTCTCACACTGGATGCCTGATCGGACTCGCCGCAGCTCAGCCATCTGCCCTCCGACGCCCAGCAGTAGCCCCAAGTGGACACACAGGGTCCGTACATAAGTACCTGCCTCGCAGCTCATCCAAAAGATGCCTGCAAGGAAGGATACAACGATCCGGTTATCACAAACCGAGCATTGCCTTAGTAGTTGGTGACTGCACACTTCCCACCCGGATACCATTATTATGTTAAATTTGTCACAACAAACTCCTTACTTACTGTTATCAATTAGGGGGCACTGTGACATGGACAGATTAAGCAGGCCTATGACTACAGCTATGACTGGCCAGTGACGACACGTGTCTCTCAGGACTCACCGAGGTGCCTTTTGTCGTCATACTCGATGAGCTTGCTCTCGTAGACCGTTCGGACTCGGAGCTGCCGCTTGACCGCCGAGATGAGAGGTGGCCGCTGGAACAAGGCACCGGTCAGTGTCTCCAGGGCCTGAGTAGGGGGTTAAGATGATGAACGTTGTCCAACAAACAGTAACAGGAGGGGGCAATGTTTGGAATACTGCATCCCTCTCTGGGACCCTTGACGAAATGAAGCCTTGACTTTGGTTTCAGTTTCCCACACTCATTATGATTTCTATGGAGATTAAGGAACAAGCTTGTGACTATACAGCCACTATACAGCCACTTAGGCACCAAAACAAAGGCCATGTAAGTGCTTGGGGCATGGGACTGCCCCTTTAAGAAACTGTAGGCCCTTTACTTAGTCCACATAAGTGCTATCTGTTTGGGCATGGGGCTGCCCCTTTAAGAAACTGTAGGCCCTTTGCTGAGGCCATAAGTGTTATCAGTAGGGGCATGGGGCTGCCCCTTTAAGAAACTGTAGGCCCTTTGCTGAGGCCATAAGTGTTATCAGTATGGGCATGGGGCTGCCCCTTTAAGAAATTGTAGGCCCTTTGCTGAGGCCATATCTATCTGTAAGGGCATGGGACAGCCCCTTTAAGAAACTGTAGGCCATTTGCTGAGGCCATAAGTGTTATCAGTATGGGCATGGGGCTGCCCCTTTAAGAAATTGTAGGCCTTTTGCTGAGGCCATATCTATCTGTAAGGGCATGGGACAGCCCCTTTAAGAAACTGTAGGCCATTTGCTGAGGCCATATAAATGTTATCTGTAGGGGCATGGGGCTGCCCCTTTAAGTTACTGTAGGCCTTACCCTGGCCAACTTTGCCTCACTCTCTATGGCGCTGTGCAATCGGACTATGCACACGTATTCTTTACCTAAATGAGAGAAAGAATCACAATGAGTTTTGGGAGGGTGGGTTTTCGGGGCAGTTACAAACAAGAACAGCATCGATAGGATTTTTCAGTCACAATGTAGACATGATGAGCTACCCAGCCCTTAGATGGTAGCCTAACCTAATAGTCAATAGTCTTTGCCGGGGTAAGGGCGCCAGTCAGAAGCAATTCCACTGTATAATATCTCCAGGGATCACAACCCTGCTCTCATTGGCAAAGAATTACCAGACTTTGTTTGTTCCTTGCCAGGTTTTGTTGATTGTATGTTCACCTGACGATCTGCTCGTCGGCGTACACCGACTGCAGATAAAGTTGCCGAAACCCAGGTCTGTCTTCAGCTGCAACTTCCTTGAAGCGTGAGCAGGACCGGGGTTTCAATTGGAGTTTTGCGAGTCTGAGGTGGCAACCGGTAACTTGCTCAGCGGATGAGTTTTTTTATATATTGTGGATGCGCTATGATCAGGTTCCATGGGCCACAGATTGTATAGGGAAGGAGTCTAAAGCACCGTTATATGTGCATGCCCATGTACAAGCATTCAGTAATGTGCGAGGACACATCCGCTATATCACACACAGTCCTTTGCTCTTGCTAAGGTGCTACGATGAGGACGTGATCGAGGGCAGAGGGTGGTCAGTATACTACTCTCCCTTCATATAAGTTTCTGTCATTTGTAGTGGTCCTTTATTTGTCCTGGTTTCTCCCCGAGTGCTTTTCTTTTGTGTTCTGTGCCCTTTTGTGCGAGCCAAGTCGGCATGCACCATTTTAGTTAGGTTATTGCATAACACCAGGGGCTGGCCTTAATCAAAGGTGGCTGCACAATTGCTCCACCTTGCTATCCACATCGAGACACGGTCGAGGCCGCACCAAGGCAGCCCCTTCAAGCCACTATCTCCAGCAAGCACACCAGCCTATATCCAGCTGCACAGTCACTGTGGTCGACCAGTTTGGCAGTAGTATACGCCTTTGCTGAGACAGACCATCCACAAGACATCTGAGTAACTTGGACATTTTTAAAAAGCAGGTCTGTAGGAGCATGGCCACCCAACGACTCCCCTGTCAGACTCACCGGCACTCTGCTGGGACTTGACCAGTCGGGTGGCCCGCGAGATGCAGACGATCAGACAGCCGGTGACCTTGGGGTCCAGGGTGCCACTGTGGCCCGTCTTGTCCACCCGCAGGATCCGCTTGATCCAGGACACCACCTCGTGGGAGGAGGGATTGGACGGCTTGTCCAGGTTGATGAAGCCGCTCCTGTGAAGGGGAGGGGGAGAGAGGAGGGGTGGACCAAAGAGTGGATTATATCCCATCTTCTTCTCGTTGTTGCGTACGCCCGATCAAACAAAACTACCTGCCTTTGAGAAAGGTCCTACTAGGATCGAAACGTCAGGCCCACTAAATTTTGAGATTTTGGTAACTTTGGTCAGCACGCAATTTGCAAAATTGTTCAAATTACTCCAAAAAAAAAATACAGCAAACCTTGGCTAATCCCACGTCCTCTTACTCGCTAAAGTGGGCGGTATGAATGCAATTCCAATTTCTGTAATGCATTTTTCTGTGCAAATTCTTAAGTCTAAGTTGACAAATTGTTTTCTCGCCCAAGTCAGCATTTTCTCAGCAGTCCCTTCTGAAAAAAAAAGTAAAATCTTATGTGTAACTCGGCATGCTATCACTAACTGACTAACAAGAAATCCTGGTGCATGGTTTCATGTTACAACCACTTCCCTTCTAGAGTTCTTACATGGAACGGACTCACACAAGGCAAGAAAGCCGGCATGACGAAATGACAATAGACATATTGTACGACCAATGTTTGCATGCCATCACGTGACTTATAGTGGGTAGTTTTGCATCTCATTTGGTGCTGAACAGGAGTGGAAATGAGCATAGAAGACTATCGTATTGTCCACATTCTTCTTTGTACATCTCCATCGCTGCTCCGTGCCAAGAAACACCCACTATAAGTCACGTGACGGCATGTAAACAGTGGTCGCGCAATCGGTCTATTGGCCAGTCAGACTGAGAGAGGGAGTGGGGTTGGGGGGGGGGGGGCAGAGGAGGGTTGGTTGGAAGATGAGGGAACCGCCAGACCGACGTACGTGACATAATCCTTGAACTCCCGCTTAAGCGGGGAGCAGCCACTAGGAAGAGGGGTGTAGTGACCGGTCCGAATGTTGAGCTTGTCAAAGTTCTTCAGCAGCAGCGGCCACTGCGACGTGTCCAACTTAGGCGTCTTGGACTCGGGCTGGATCAGGAAGCTGGACTCCTGCTGAATATCCTGATGGCGGCAACAAGAGAGAAGCGAAGCGAAGGAGGCATGGAAGTGGTAAGTGAGGAGTCTAGGAATCAGATGGCTAGCTCACTGGAGGTCTATGATCTTAACCACTTGCAGACTGATGACGGCTATAGCCGCTCTGCGAACTTTGAAATACGGAAACGGCTCTTCTCAAAAATTAGACAAAGACTCTTTTTACTATTTACAGCAATATTTATCATGACAAAACACCTGTTTTGATGTAAGTTGCCGCATGAATTGCCAGATTAGCGGTATCAATTGCGCTAGTGTGGGACTTTAAGTTTAACCCCCAAAACACCCCAGTGAAACTGTCCCATGCGCCAACCGTTGGATTAAGTTTGAATCATTTCAATACTGGTCATTTGCTTTACTCACGTTCAGACATTTGTGGAAGAAAGGAGAAATTTCCCCTCAGGGGATTTCGGTCGGGGGGGGGGGGGGGGGGTAGTCATGGTATTTGAACAACCGATAAAAGCCTGTTTTACCTAGTTGCGGTAACCGTAACCCTCATCCTCCCGAAGGTCGGAGACCTGAGGGTTACGGGAACGTATGTACAAAATTATAGCGAGGTTTTTGTTTTTACCATTTTGGAAACACCACTGTCCCGATCGCCCCCTTTTTCGACCCTTTTGAAAATCGCCACACACAATCTAAGGACATGCACTTGATCCCAAATGTATACTGAATGTGATCAGATAACTCAAAACATCGTGGGTAAAATACTTTTCCGAAAAACGGGCAGAAACTCACCAAAATACTGTCTGTAAATGTCCCGTCAACGTCTCCGCCAGGTTCGGAATCCGAACCTGGCGCCTCGACCAATCAGCGCTTAGTCTCGTGACGTATATCCCGCACGACGGCTATTTGCTGTTTCGCAATAACAGTCCACACTCATGGTGCGCGCGCAGGTCATCGTCCTGTGAAGAGCCGACTGGTACTGTATACAACCATGGATATGCGCGCGCACCACGAGTGTGGACTGTTATTGCGAAACAGCAAATAACCGTCGTGCGGGATATACGTCACGAGACTAAGCGCTGATTGGTCGAGGCGCCAGGTTCGGATTCCGAACCTGGCGGAGACGTTGACGGGACATTTACAGACAGTATTTTGGTGAGTTTCTGCCCGTTTTTCGGAAAAGTATTTTACCCACGATGTTTTGAGTTATCTGATCACATTCAGTATACATTTGGGATCAAGTGCATGTCCTTAGATTGTGTGTGGCGATTTTCAAAAGGGTGGAAAAAGGGGGCGATCGGGACAGTGGTGTTTCCAAAATGGTAAAAACAAAAACCTCGCTATAATTTTGTACATACGTTCCCGTAACCCTAAGGTCTCCGACCTTCGGGAGGATGAGGGTTACGGTTACCGCAACTAGTTTTACCCTGCTAAACGACTTGCACACTACTATTACTATTAGTATTACTATTACTATTACTAATACTATCACCCGGCCCCTCTAAATTTCAGAAAGCGCGATTGTATTTGTTACGTCTAAGTTACTCAGAGTGTACTAGTAAGACAGCAGGTCCACTAAAGTAACTGTAATCATTATAAACTATAATTTTATGTCAATTTTGTTTACATTTTCTATCATGAATCAGACGGTTACTTACCCCGATGGAACTTTCTTTGGATTTCTTCTGTTTCTTGCTCTTTTTGCTTGGTGTTTCTGTAAAATTTCAAATGAACAACAAACAAAAGGAAGGTTATCCCAGGCACAAACTCATGGATATTCAGGATAATTGCTAAAATCCTAAATAATAATTTTTATAAATGTGTAAATAAGTTGCGATGACCGTTTTAATTTAAGAATAAGAGTCAAATTAAGATTTAACGTTTTGAATTTGTTATTTTCCCGACCATGGACATCCTATGACTCAGTCTGACTCTGACGCGGTCAAAACACAATCACTTCGCTAATGCAATTTAATTAATAAATAATATATTTCCGAGCTACGTAGTCAAATTCTGAAATTGAGACATTTAACACGTTGCACATCATTACAAATACAATTTACATGTAACTCCCTGTCTGTAGTTACACTGTACTGTACAGTGTATGTACTGACTTGACTAGTACTTAGTACTGTAAATTTGTAATATTGTAATTTGTATGTAGTGTGTAAAGCTTACGACGGGGTACGTGCATTGTAAATGTACGTAAAACTGTTTAAACCCTTTCGCTAGAATTATACAGCACTTTCAAGCATTTCTCCTCACCAAACTTCAATTTGTTTAGCAAATATACAAACTTAAATCATCTCCAAGAGTGCATGTATGACCCTTTCCAAATGTTAAAGGTGCTATGCAAGGGAAAAAACACATTTGTTTTCAACGTTATTCCTCACCTGTGTCCGCCATCTTGGCTCTATGCATGCAAACCGCATGCAACGTCCCCACACGTGGTGCGAACGCTGCGAGACGCTACTGCAGTGAATTATATATGGCAAGCATATAACAAAATCTACAAAATGCAAACGCAAACATACACAAACTTGATATATTCTAACGGATTTTTTTCATTGGATAATTAAGATAACTAATTTTATAATTTTTGACATGTTTTACTTCGTAAACTTAGTATAAATCTAATCAAGAGCTTAATTTAAATGAATTTTGTTGATTTTTAATTTTGTCGTACTTGCACTCCATACTATCCCCCTGTTTTGCCTACCAGAATAATAGAGGGCGCCTTTCATTGAATCGGGTGTCGCCATTAGAGGGCGTCTTTTATTAAATTCACTGGTGCGCGTCACGTCCGTGGTGCTCGTAGTCGCGTACCATGCATCATGCATGATAGGCTGGTTCCCGTCCCCTACGTGGTCTCCAGACGTCTCACGTCCTCCGAAATACATTTGGGAGGACGTGAGACGTCTGGAGACCACGTAGGGGACGGGAACCAGCCTACATGCATGATGGACCAAACCGATTATTTGCAGCGTCGTGGGCATTGAGGGCGACAGACCGGGCGTCTCCGGAACCGGCTGGTCTCAGACCTTAGCGGGCACAAATAACCAATAATTTCGCACCCCTCCCGAAATTCATGATGGGAGGCATCGGCATACGGAGGAGCGGCAGACACGTAAGACGCTGGTGTATTCTCTAAAGGAAATTATCCGGAAGGAATTGGTTGAAGAAAGGTAAATGATTTATTTTGAGCCCTCGCCACGGGATTCCAAGACATGACTCGGTTTGAGCCAAGGAGCGTGGGAGGTGATATTCGTATGAAAAGGCACGGCGCTCGTCGGTTAATTACTCGTAGCGATCGTTTCCACCCATATCTCAACAGTGGAGGCTGGAGCCCGAGAAGAACACAGCGCTGCAAATAGTTTACTATTTTGCTTGCGCTTTCGGCCCTTTTCGGGTCATCGAAAGCGGCCACTTTCGTAGCCAGAGAAGTGCCACATTCAAGGCCACTATATCCACAAAACCCGAAGCACTGAATTCCCATGTTGTCTTAAGTACCATTCATTCTTAAAGCGAGCCTCTAACATGGTCCATCAAATCCCCCGTTTGTTAATGTTTTACTTCAGAATAATTATATGCCTGTAATAAAATCATTGAACAACAAACAGCTATATAGACACCCGCTTTTGAAAAAAAAAATACGATCAAAAATCACCTTTTTAAACAGCGCGCCCAAGATTCACGTCATCAAGCTCATCGATCGATCGGCCCTTGATCTCTGTTTTGCAAATCACGCGTGATACGATCCCCTCAAAAAAACGTTTATCTTTGCGGGTCGTTAGAGTTAAGATTGTTTGTACATCAATGTTTTATCCTGATGTAACAAACAACTACAGACAAGAAAATAGATGCAATCGTTAGAGGCCCGCTTTAAAAGAATGAATGGACTCGGCAGGTTGTAATGAAAGACAGTAAAGGAAACGCTGGTTTAGAAAATGTAGGAGTTAGTTCAGTGTTCATTGGTTGACGGAATCATGGAGTCAACCTCCAGCAGTTTAATGTATAATAGTAGTATTAGTATTGTATATCAACTGCAAGTACGTATAGCCGGTTCACATTCGATGGTCAGTCTTTTGTGATGGTACACGTATTCAAGACACATCGCTCCGGCAAAGCTAGAAATTAAACCACGAGAAACGATTTAAACGAATGTATAAATCACCATTTTGTGGATAATAATGATTATTCATCCAAAGTATCTAGTAAATTAACATTTTTAATCACTTTATAAAAATCACTTCGTAAAAATGTTTGTATTTTGCTCCTTCAAAAAGCTAGTTAGCAATGTCCAACGCTTTTGTATATTGAGTTGAATTGCTGCCTGATGAAAGTCTTATTTTCTTTGAGAAGTTTTACAGTTTGGCCTTGGCAAAACGAATGAAATCAGCGATGGACTGGCTACTTATGGGAGTGGAGGACATGGGCAGATCGTTGACGGTGAACATGCCGTGGTAGCCGGTCGGGTAGTGGCGGAGGGTGACCGGCACAGCGGCCGCCTCCAGTCTCTTGGCGTAGAGCAGCCCGTCATCCCTCAGCACGTCGTACTCGGCCGTCAGGATGTAGGCCTCGGGCAAGCCGCTCAGCTCCTCCCGCATCAGCGGCGCAAAGTCCGGGTTCAGCAGCACGCCCCGCACCTCCTCGTACACGGCAGGGTCGCCGAAGTCGCCAGAAGGCGCCTCGTAGCCGCGCCCTTTGAACTCGGCCGGGATCAGGTCGTGGGACAGGCACTTCTGGACCAGCGGTGAACGCTTGGCAGCGGGCGACGTGTGGCTGTTGGTCGTCATGGCGTCGCCATGGGGCTTTCCCTTGTTGCCGTGGAGATACAGATCCCACTTCATTGCCATCGAAGCCCTGCTGAGCACTACTGTGTTGTAGTCGCCGTTCTGCTGGTAGGACGGCGTCTGGAAGTCGAAGGCCTGCAGGGCCGGGTAGATGAGCACCTGCAGCCTCGCTCTGGGCAGGTCCCGGTGCTCGGGGTCGAAGGTCAGCCTCTGGGCAACGGCCGCGGCCAGGTTGCCGCCGGCGCTGTCGCCCATGAGCGCCACGCGGGCCGGGTCCACGCCGTAGTCGCCGAGGTGCGTCAGGAACCAGACCGTGGCTGCCATGCAGTCGTCTATGGCGGCCGGGAAGGGATACTTGGGGGCCAGACGGTACCTGCGTGCAGAATACGGACAAGCGAGTATCATGCATAACTGGTACTAGTTAAGCCACTGCCTGCGGCTTCAATGTGCACGTCCGCCTACGGGAGTTGATAGCTCGCACCTGCAGTCGATTCGCATTGATTTGTATGCATTGATTTGAGCCCAAGCCAAACCCCAGCCCCAGCCCCAGCCCCAACCCACCAGGCCAAGCCGTAGCCCCAGCCCCAGCCCCACCAGGCCAAGCCCCAGCCCCAGCATCAGCCCCAGCCCCAGCCCCAGCCCCACCAGGCCAAGCCCCAGCCCCAGCATCAGCCCCAGCCACAGCCCCAGCCCCATCCCCAGCCCCAGCCCCAGCCCAGCCCCATCCCCAGCCCCATCAGGCCAAGCCCAAGCCCGAGCCTGATGAGCCCATGCACGAGCCCGAGCCCTGAGCGCCAGTAGAGATTCGTAAAGAGCCTGGTGCAAAAGCTAACAATGACGGACTAACAATTGACGAATCAGTATAATTGGTACCCACTCTAAATTATACTCCCACTTTGAATGATGCAACATTTAGCTGGTAACCCTCGTGGGGGCGTATTCGGCTATTATACTTACTCGACAGAAACCACAACGGCATTCAGCTCCCTGGCGATGGTTGCAGTCACCGTATGAAGACTGTCTGTGGATTTAGATAAAGTAGAAATAATACATGTATTACTCATTTTTGTCACTGTGGAAGCTACAGCGATCCAATAACGCCTATAATAATGGCCGCCATGACCAGTTGCTGGGGGGCATTACATTCATGAACCCGTACAGAATGGCCCCCAGCTGTGGTGGTCTTTCAAAGTCTCGTTATTCATTTCGAACACGTTGGGCTTTGCAGCCATCTTCGTCGACTTCCTTGTCAAAAGTGATATAAACCGACACCAATTATTTGGAACATCAGGCAAAGGAACCAGACTATCTTAAACGTACCGCGCAGCAACGGCCCAGTGATCGTTTATAGAAATGAATGACCGGTCTCTCAGATTGACCAGGTAGTACGTACGTACCGTTGGGGGTAGACTAGACCGAAAAACAATTGTTGTCAGCCATGATAATAATTATGCATTGTTTTGAGCCCCAACCCCAGCCCCAGCCAAAGAATTATTATTCATTCCAGAAAGATGCTTCATACATAGCTCAAACAGATGTATGCAATACTGGGGATATAGACAATAGTGCGCCCTCAAGAGTTTGCAATCCAGTTTTGACCGAATGCCCGACTGGAAAGTGTAGAGTGTAGTTCATTGATCTCCATAATTATTATGGAGATCAATGAGGAAGACAGATTCCGCGCATTGCGATTGGCTAACGCGAGGCAAACTCTTGAAGGCGTACTTTTATGAATCACCTTTATTTCCTCCGTCACCCCGCCCGACCAGTGCTTAGTAGCCAACTATTTCGACACTTTCAATGCCCAGAGCTTCCATTCGCCGTACAATGCCCCATTGGGACTCACCGACGCTGCCCGCGATCCACCCGCCGCCGTGGAGGAAGACGACCGCCGGGCGCCGGGCCGTCTGGCCCCGCCGCTGCTCGGCGAAGACCCGGACCGGCACGCGGTCGAACACCTCGTCCGTGTACGGGACGTCGGGCCCCGCTGCCCGCCACTCCGCCCTCTTCCGCTCCTCCAACCACTCGTTCAGGATGGGGGGTAAAAACCGACGACTGACAACTCTCTGGTTGGAACAAACACATGCATGTTAACCCCAAATAACTAAAGACATAGAAGACAGTGGATAAGTCTCACAAGGGAACAGGACTCCCACAAAGAGGTTCACACCAGTGACTATAGTTTCAATCTCTACGCAAAGTGCGAAGCATAATAGAAGAGCTCTACAAATCTGATCTGGCCCAATCTCGTCATTTCTCGCGTGAGCGGCCGGCCTCCTTGCTCTTCACTGCAACGGCACCTCGTCTCTCCATTATAGGACCATTACATAGACCTAGCTATAGGCCGTTTTCGAATAAAGGCTATAGGCTTGGGCTCAGGCTTCGATCGTCTCCGTCTGACCAAACCTGAAAATCCAGGTCGTGGTTTGATTCCGAAATTTGAAGGGTCTGTTGGCTTGATAATTGCAGGGTATTCACCAAGAAACTGTGGCCAAACGCTCGGTTTTTAGATGCCTGTGATAATTATAACGAGTATAAAATGTGACCGAAACCTGAGCCCGAGGCTAAGCCTTCATTTCGAAAACGTCCCAAGTCAGCAGAAAGAAAGCATCGGGCAAGGCACTATAAGCACTCAGTGCTTATTATGCCGAGCAAGGCAAACCCTCCTTGTAAATAACTGATACTAACAACAGGGCACAGGCCAAACCGTGCGTTTTAGACTCACCGCCTTTGAGGAGTACGTCGCTATTTTCACGGTCCATGGACTGTCCACGTCTGCCGGGATCGGCTGTAGAGCAACGTAGGCTGCCACTGCCAAAGCAGCCACGAAAACAGCGACCATTACCTTGCCCATCATCCTGCTGAATTGGAGAATCTTCTATTTCACTTCCTTGCTGATGAGTCCTTCCCCGTTTCTGGAGTATACAGTTGGGTGCGGTCTCACACTAGCTTGCACGGGTTGTACACGACCAATGAGCCAGACGTTGACCCACACAGCTATTTGCTTCGATTGTTCAACCTGTGAGTTCAAAGCACCATAATCTTGGTTTGTTGATGACCCTGAAAAGTTATCAACCAGGCAGGGGAAAAATCGTGGTTTTTCTTTCGGGAACTGGGTAGCTGATAACCTGGACGAAAGAGGACCCCCAAACCCAGAATTACCAGGACAGCTCCAGCCACCCTTTGAGGCCTGGTCCGCCCAGTTGCAATTAAAAAATCAATCAAGAAGCCCTGGGTATACATTTTGAACAGACTGCGGTCTGAGCATGGGCGCTATGTGCAGCAACCATTTGCTGATGATCCTGAAAACTTATCAACGCCCTCATCGTATCAATGATTCGACCTTGGACGCAGTTCGGTGATGGCGTGAGGGAAGGGATGAGCTTGATTTGGAAATGTCAACACTGACGCCAGAAACAAAGTCCACATTCTTTGTGATGTGTACGCCGAGTGTGCACTTCGTCCTACCATTCACGTGCACGTCTTATGTAGCGGCTCCCCTTGCATATAGGATTAGAGTATACCTATGGCCGTTTTCGAAATGGAGGCTTTAGGCTCGGGCTCAGGCTTCGTCTCCGTCTGACAAAACCTGAATAAATCCAGGTTGTGGTTTGTTTTCCGAATTTGAAGGTCTGTTGGCTTGATAGGTACTGAGTATTCACCCGGAAACTGTGGCCAAAACCTTGTTACCAGATGCCTGTGATATTATAACGAGTAAGATAAAATATGACCGAAGTCTAAGCCCGAGCCTTCATTTTGTAAACGGCCTATGGCGCCAGGCCATTCCCAGGTTATCCCATAATGCATTGCGCGCCGGTGCGCGCATGCGCGTAGTCACGGGGATCGGAGTGACTAAACAAAATTGCATTCTTCCCTGCCGCGTCCTTTGTGAAAGGACTTTTCGGGTCATCTGTCACAACGGAGACCAGCTACACTTCAGGCTCTCCCCCAACCTTTCTTTCAGATTGATACTGATGCCGAGTTGATTGGTGTTTTGGGGGTTCGAAATGAAAAGCAAGAAAAATCTTCAAACATAATGTTATGGAAGTCCGGTCATTCACCCCCCCCCCCCCTGGATACGACCTTGCCCAGAAAGGCCTGGGTTCGGCTGAACAGCCCATCAAGGTCTGGTGTCCGTCGCATCGCAGCCTTGATCAAGTCAGTTGGGGGACGTTTTGGAAATCTAAATCCGGCCTTCAGCTGAATTTGCTCTATACCATTGCGAGTGATACCCGAAGTACATCTTCCTTCTCTGCTCATAGCTTGCGTGGAACACCTTTCCCTTGCCCGTATATAGCCGAGCCTTTTCCTGGTTACTCTATGGCGACCATAGACGCCATTTTATAGAGCCGCTTATCCAAGCATCAATTTTTGCTAAGCACGAAAGTCACGAGTCATGGCCTGGGATCACCTTGCCAACACAAACTTCCCCTTGTTTTTCATGCTGATTAAAAAAAAATTAGGGGAATACAAGTCGAGAGCGTACTGTTGACATCACGTCACAACGTGGTTTTTAAACTTGTTTAATACACGAGGGAGTTTTCATGCTAAGCAGAATGTTCGTGCTTAAGTTACTCTATAAGCGTCACAGGACGGCACGCAGCGTGCACGACGCTCGTATCGACAGACAGACAAAACAAATGTATACATGCACTGTTACTGCTACTACAAAGCAAATTCACTTTCAGTTTTAAGCTTTATAATTACAGTTGTGTATACAGTTGATATTATGACCATCTCCCAAAATAAACATGGAAACATTAAACTGGTTTGCCATTTTTGGCAGACAAAATGCCAAGAACATGGTGTTCCGCGAAACCCCTTTTTTTCGCCGATTACAAAAACGCTCATTATGTATTCATGACATAGCCCCGATCGAGACGTCAGCGAGAGAAGCTCAAAGTGAGGATTGGTCATACGAACACATTATAATGCATGCATGCACCACACGCGTGGCAAAAACGTGTCTGTTACTCGCGTCACTTCTCGTCCATCCATCTTACCAGCTTAGGCTATACGTACGTTGTCGATTTGTTGAGTTCCCTATAATGAAGTGAAACATGCCAGTAATGTCACGGTCTTGTGCACTGAGTCGGTGCTGCACTGCGTGGTTGCAACAGAAATGCCACCAGAAATCCAGATTTTGGGTTCTTCAAGTTCACGTTTCAGCGCGTGCCTATAGTGGATGAGGTTCGTCGAGACAACGAGGGCAGAGTTCAAAGTTTCCCCGCGGTCACTGATCTGCCCAAAACGTGATTCTGCAACAGATCCCGTTGACGATCGAGTCCAGTCTTTCATATATAGACGAAGGAACTTTGACTCAGAAAATCGTCGGAGTGTAAAACAAGGGGCTGTTCCCACCCGAATACAATAGCTCGATCTATCAACTCCAAGTTCTAGCTCGGAGCTATCCCGTGCCCGCGCTGATCGTATGATCGTCCCATGATCGTATTATACTGGAGATAGGGGTTGTCATAAGGATGTCATGAATGATGGTTGGCCGAGTATGGAATTCTTTCCGGATACTAATCCCTAATTTATCACTATAAACATAATGATTTATCACCCGGTGAGAATATTCGAACATACCACTCCGAGTTAAAACCGAGGCGGTTTCACCATACGGTCCCGTCCGCTTGCTCCCCAGCAGCGGAGCGGTCGATCGGCACCTTCGTCTCCCGTGCTTTCTTGCTGGGCCACGGTCACGGCTTCAAACTCATTACGGCTCGGTACCACCATGGAGGAATAATTATGGTACGACGAACCACAACAGCGAGCCTGTTGTGTATTCACGCAAGAAAAAAAAGGGCACGGAGACAATGACTTAACGTTCAAAGTGTGCTGCCAAGTTCCGCAACTCACTCTCATCTTTACACCCAAACACCACCACCAACCCGGAAATAACTCGATTAGGGCGTTTACTCTCCAAACCCCGACAACAGAGGGCGCCACATCCAAACATGCACACAACAAACAGGGGCAGTTTCAATTTCAAGGCCAAACATTTCACGCCGACAATTTTCTCTGGTCTCGTAACTATACTCCAAATTGTAGATTGGGGTTTCGTCTCTCATTTTTCTTTCAATCTCGGTGGTCTAATCCGATTGGATTTTCTGCTAATTGCCCGGAGAAAAAATACTGCAGTCGTCCAAATTCGAATTTCTGCAAAGATTTTGGATAGCATCCCTGGCCCTTCACTTCCATAGCCAAATAGAGCCACATTTAATGCCTAATAATTATGTTCAATTATTTTTAGCAGTTTGCAACATTTTTGTATATCATCTTTAGTATTGAGTATTTAAAATCATTTTCTAAAACGACATTTCGCACAGAAGTAAACAGTCTGCAACATTTCCGTATAATGAGTTGAATTGATGTCTGGCAAAAATCTTACTTCGGGATGATGTTTACAGTTTGGCCTTGGCAAAACGAATGAAATCAGCGATGGACTGGCTGCTTATGGGAGTGGAGGACATGGGCTGGTTGTCGACGCTGAACATGCCGTGGTAGCCGGTCGGGTAGTGCTTGAGGGTGACCGGCACAGCGGCCGCCTCCAGTCTCTTGGCGTAGAGCAGGCCGTCATCCCTCAGCACGTCGTACTCGGCCGTCAGGATGTAGGCCTCGGGCAAGCCGCTCAGCTCCTCCCGCATCAGCGGCGCAAAGTCCGGGTCCAGCAGCACGCCCCTCACCTCCTCGTACACGGCAGGGTCGCCGAAGTCGCCATAGGGCGCCTCGTAGCCGCGCCCTTTGAACTCGGCCGGGATCAAGTCGTGGGACAGGCACTTCTGGACCAGCGGTGAACGCTTGGCAGCGGGCGACGTGTGGCTGTTGGTCGTCATGGCGTCGGCATAGGGCTTTCCCTTGTTGCCACGGAGATACAGATCCCACACCATCGCCATTAGAGATCTGCTGAGCCCCAGTGTGTTGTAGTCGCCGTTCTGCTGGTTGGACGGCGTCTGGAAGTCGAAGGCCTGCAGGGCCGGGTAGATAAGCACCTGCAGCCTCGCTCTGGGCAGGTCCCGGTGCTCGGGGTCGAAGGTCAGCCTCTGGGCCACGGCCGCGGCCAGGTTGCCGCCGGCGCTGTCGCCCATGAGCGCCACGCGGGCCGGGTCCACGCCGTAGTCGCCGAGGTGCGTCAGGAACCAGACCGTGGCTGCCGTGCAGTCGTCTATGGCGGCCGGGAAGGGATACTTGGGGGCCAGACGGTAGCTGTATGAGGGAATACAGACAAGCCCAAAGCACAGAATCGTAAAGGGCCCTATGCAAAAGTTACACTGACGGACTAACGATGATATTGGATGAATCCATCTACACTGTAATTGCCTGGTACCCGGTCTGAAGTACACTCCCATTTTGAACGATGCAAACATAAACTGGTAACCCTTGTGTGGGCGTATTCGGCTATCAGACTTACTCGACAGAAACCACAACAGCATTCAGCTCCCTGGCGAAGGTTGCAGTCACTGCATGATAGCTGTCTGTGAATTCAGAGAAAGAAAAACACCCATTTATGTTAGATTGAAGGCTACAGCGATCCAATAACGCCTATATAAAGGCTGCCATGACTGGGGGCCACGCTGGGGGCCATTCCATTCATGCACCCGTATAGAAAGGACCCCAGCTATGGCACTCTTTCCGAGTCTCTTTTTATTGATTTCGGATTCGTCTGTGAACGCTTTAGGCTCCGCAGTCATCTTCGCCCACTTCCTATGCTCATCATAGTAGTAACCAATACCAATTTGAACATCGCAGGAAGGAACCAGACTATTTTTTTTCACTGCACGGCCTCGATGACCTGTTGCTACATAGGAATCACATAGAAGAGAACATCTATTAGGGAATCATTTTGTTGTCATTCATTTTCATTCCAGAAAGACGTTTAATACTAAGCATTATTTCCATGTTTAAATAAGCAGCTATATGAAATTGCCCTACCACACCTAGACCCCAGTCTCGATGAAATCCCAAAGCTTTTTTTCGTCGTGAAATGCTCGATTGGACTCACCGACGCTGCCCGCGATCCAGCCGCCGCCGTGGAGGTAGACGACGGCCGGGCGCCGGGCCGTCTGCCCTGCCGTCTGGCCCCGCCGCTGCTCGGCGAAGACCCGGACCGGCACGCGGTCGAACACGTCGTCCGTGTACGGGACGTCGGGCCCCGCCGCCCGCCACGCCGCCTTCTCCCGCTCCTCCAACCACTCGTTCAGGATGGTGGGTAAATACTGACGACCGACAAATTTCTGGTCGGAACAAAACCAAAAACCCAGAAGGTTTGCGGTAACACCATGCAGCATTCTCTGTTTGTGGTTCTGAAAAGAACCGGATTAACTCGACGTTTCGAACAGAATGCTCTGTTCGTCTGCCGGAGTCCTCTCCTGAACAGAGCTCACTGTCTCCGGTAGTCTTCTCCTGAAGACGAGCAGAGCATACTGTTCGAAACGTCGAGTTCCTCCGGTTCGTTTCAGAACCACAAAGAGATTGTTGCATGGTGATACAGCAAACCTTCTGCTATTCTCACCATGAAAAGACGAACGAAAGAACGAAAAGACGGTGGAAATGGTTCACAAAGGAGAATGACCCCCCCCCCCCCACCAAGGAGAAATTTACCGCATTGCCTTGTCTTCATCTCTACGTAAAGAAGAACTAAAATATAGAAGATCTTATACACGGTGTACTTTTAATATTTAGGCCGGTCTACAAAATCTGATCTGGCACAATCTCGTCAGATCTCGCGTGAGCGGCCGGCCTCCCGAAACGGCCATCGCTCCTGTACCCAGATACCATTAACATTAGACAGCAGTATTAAAGAAAGAAACATTAATACGAAAGAGCAGGCAAAAAAAACCAAGTGTAGACTTACCACCATCAATGAGTACGACGCGATTTTCAAGGTCCATGGACTTTCCACGTCTGCCGGGATCGGCTGTAGAGCAACATAGGCTGCCACTGCCAAAGCAGCCACGAGAACAGCGACCATTACCTTGCCCATCATCCTGCTGAATTGGAGAATCTTCTATTTCACTTCCTTGATGATGAGTTCGTCCCCGTTTCTGGAGTATTCAGTTGGGTGCGGTCTCACACTAGCTGGCACGGGTTGTACAGGACCAATGAGCCACACGTTGACACAACAGCTATAGTAACTGTTATCCTCTTAATAAAATTGCCTAACGTGAAAGTTCAAAGCACCACGACTCTGATTTTGTTGATGATTCTGATTCGCCCCTGGACACAGCTCGGTGACGGCGTCCGTGGGGAAGAGATGAGCTGGATTTGGAAATGTCAACACTACTCAGACGCCAGAAAAAGTCAACATTATTTCTTTGTGTTGTGTGAACTTCGCCTTCCACTTGGCGTGCACGTCTAACGTCATGGGTCCCCTTGCGTTAGAGCAGAGTACAATGTACCAACTAATGACCTTACTTCGCCTACAGACTGCCTCCATCAATGCGACAGGACTTTGAGAGCCAGGGTATTCAGAGGTTATCCCATAATGCGTTGCGCGGTGCACGCATGCGCATAGCCACGGCCAGGGACTAAAATAATACCGTGTCCTTTTTGAAGGAGTTGATCTTGTTTTCGATGTAAATTGCAAAGCCGTCTGTTCCAGAGAAATTCACGCTGGTATGTTATGAAAGACCGGTGATCCATGCACGCCCCTTCGATACAACCTTCCACAGACAGCCATGGGTTCAGCTGAACATCCCAAGGTCTGGTACCCGCCGCCTCGGAGCAAACCTGACAGAATAATGGCACGTCATCACATACTCATATCGTTGTCCGTGTGGTGGAATCCAGACTAATAGGCCGTTTACGAAATGAAGGCTTAGGCTCGGGCTCAGGCTTCGTCTACGTCTGACAAAACCTGAAACTCCAGGTTGTGGTTTGTTTCCGAATTTGACGGGTTGTTGGCTTGATAAAGTACAGAGCATTCATAAAAAAAGTGGGGCCCAACGCTTGTTTTTAGGAGCCTGTGATATTATAACGAGTAAGACGAATAATTATGACCGAGGCCTAAGGCCTAATTCTTCATTTCGAAAACGGGTAGGCTTTGGTTAGATAAGATAGTAGCAAATTAGTAGCAGTTAGTATAACGAAACAGTAGCAGATATATAGTAGCGAATGAATAACAGTTAGTAGCGAGTTAATAGCAGTACAACCACAGGTATACAAAAACCAGACAAACAAAGAATGAAACAAACAATTGATTTAAGAACATGATGATTATAGTGGAACACTGCCACATTAATAAATGCACAGTTATCCCATTCTAAGATCAAGTAAAATACATAAAAAACCTTTCTTTCCGTAAAAATCCTGTCCATGCATTTAAAAAAAGGTCCAAACAATATGTATTTCCCTTGAACAATCAACAACACAAGAAGAACAATTTCAACTTCCAGAAGAACAACAAAATTGAAAAAGTGTGTCAAAGTTCATGTTGGTCTACTGTTCACGAAATCTCATTTTATATAGGGCTGCCTATACCATTTAAATACCATGTAATTCTCGACATTTTGATAGCTAAATTATCATATTTGTGACAAAGATCAAAGGTATATGTTTCATGCTTACTAAAAATGTGGACTTTTAAGTAAAAAGTGTCATTTTTTTTAACCTCTGCCATGCTCACAATGAAAGAAAGATTTCACTGAAAATCGGACGCGGACAATTGGAAGGTAGGGAGCGACTTCATCGTGGAGGGCGTGCTCTGGTATATAATTCAGCTCTTGCGTTGGTGTCTCGAAATGTGTACACGCAAAGCCAGTTTAAAAACAAAAAGCCCTGAAGAGCTCGTGTAAAAATGATATAGTGAAATGATCCCCTATATCAGTAGTGCGCAGTCGTATTGTGACCTGAGTGATTGGTTAACGAGCTCTGTCGACATCTTTGTCGTCTGCAGACTGCATGATGTAGACTGACGCCCTCTGTTGGTCAGAGGTTGTTCGAGGCAAAGTCGAAGAAGTCGGCCACGCAGCGATCGGCGGAGGGAGAAATGAAGGGCCCGTCCTTTGGGCTGAACATGGCGTGGTAGCCGGTCGGGTAGTGCTTGAGGGTGACCGGCACAGCGGCCGCCTCCAGTCTCTTGGCGTACAGCAGGCCGTCATCCCTCAGCACGTCGTACTCGGCCGTCAGGATGTAGGCCTCGGGCAAGCCGCTCAGCTCCTCCCGCATCAGCGGCGCAAAGTCCGGGTTCAGCAGCACGCCCCGCACCTCCTCGTACACGGCAGGGTCGCCGGCGTCGGCAGAGGGTGCCTCGTAGCCGCGCCCTTTGAACTCGGCCGGGATCAGGTCGTGGGACAGGCACTTCTTCACCAAGGGCGAGGTCTTGGCAGCGGCTGAGGTGTGCTGGTTGGAAGGCATGAGAGGACGCGGTGACGGGCTGCCGTAGTACAAGGTCCAGAACTCCACCATCCACTCCCGGTTCGGTATGATGGACTTGTAGTCGCCGTTCTGCTGGTAGGACGGCGTCTGGAAGTCGAAGGCCTGCAGGGGCGGGTAGATGAGCACCTGCAGCCTCGCTCTGGGCAGGTCCCGGTGCTCGGGGTCGAAGGTCAGCCTCTGGGCCACGGCCGCGGCCAGGTTGCCGCCGGCGCTCTCGCCCACGAGCGCCACGCGGGCCGGGTCCACGTTGAAGTCGGCGGCGTGCGTCAGGAACCAGACGGTGGCCGCCGTGCAGTCGTCTACGGAGGCCGGGAACACGTGCTCTGGCGCCAGACGGTACCTGCGTGGGATCGGAACGGGACGGAACGAATCGAAGGGAGAGATCGTTTGGATCAGTGCCCGGCCCCTGTGTGTAGTGTGATGACAACGACAGCGGTGTTTCGTCATCAGAATGTGTGCACAGAAATGCCATACGTGCCTTATCGTTTATCGCAGTGCATCGATCACGGGAGAGAAAGGTGGTACGAGCGTATTACAGCGGACTGATCGGTTTGGATTTCAGTTAATCGCTACACCTCGCCACTCATCCCAAGGAAACATTTTCCCATAAATTTATCCTTCCTTCTTTGTTCTTTGATCTTTCCTCCTTTGATCCCTCCTCAACTGTTTGCCTTTCCCATTGATCTCACCCTGGTCTACAGTTTTTCTCCTCTGATCCCTTCCCAACTGCTTTCCCTTCCCATTGATCTCACCCTGGTCTACGGCTATCCCTCCTTGATCCCTTCCCAACTGCTTTCCCTTCTCTCTGATCTCATCCTGGTCTACGGCTATCCTTCCTTGATCCCTTCCTAACTGTTTGCCCTTCCCTCTGATCTCATCCTAATCTACAGCTTTCTGCATTTGACCCCTTCCCAACTGCTTTCCCTTCTCTCTGATCTCATCCTGGTCTACAGCTTTTCTCCTCTGATCCCTTCCCAACTGTTTGTCCTCCCCTCGCTGTTGAAGATTCTTTGTTGAAGTTTAAGCTTTGGATTCCATTTTCAAAATGCTTCGTAACCTTCAACAGCGAAGCCAATTAAAATCCTCCCATGCTCATGCCTTGTACTTTAACATGGACGAAAGAAAGAAAGACAAAGCCGGAGCCTAAGCTTAAGCCGGGTTTTGGAAAAAAAAGGGACTTTGATTCCACCATGGAAACCTTATGATACCACTTTCAGGCCTATGTTCATATCCCAAGCCATCGTTGCCACAGGCGGAAGAAGAACTGATGACACTCACTCGACCGATACCACCACTGCACGGAGCTTTCTCGCCATTTCTGCCGTCAATGAGTGGGAGAGATCTGTGAAAAAAAATAAAAATGATCGAGTCTCGATCTATTTTGCTGCCATGCGAATGAATGTCAAGCAAACCGCGGCTTTGCAGGACACTAGTCTGGTGCCATTTCTACGACGCGGACATTGTCTTACAACCGGTGAGCGTACGAAGGTGAGTAAGCTTAGCTTAGGCTGTGCCTGAACGCATCGGCTACGGCTAATGAAGATGTCACGCAAGTCTATGACCCAAGTCGTAGACACACGTGTTTAGGCTGACCCGAAGCCTCAGCCGTCGAATTTGTTCAGTGTCTCTATCCGATCTCATCGTGAACTCGGGAGTCAGATCTGGTATCCTGCGTTTGTCAGTAGTGGCGAATTTGGGGGTGGATTCGACGTCATGGGTACCCGACTAGCATGATGAGTTGGCCGTTATAGAAAATAGAAATAAGATATAAACTTCTTACTGACCTAAATGACCCAGACGTACATTTCAAAGATATTAATATATATATCATAATATAGATATCATGTAAAGGCAATGCATACTCTTGCTGAATCATGGCAAAATAATTATATTACCAAAACACATTATTGAACTGTTCATCCCAGGTTCTTCAGAGACGAACGTTTTGAAAATCAAAGATTCTTCCTTCGAGGGGCAAGGGGTTCTTTGAGGAAGGGTCTCTTATCGAAACGTCAGGTGCTTTATATGTTGGTGACTGAGGAAGTGTGACTGAGGAGGGGTTTGGAAAGATCCTGTACCGACATGTCCGAGGGTCCAGCCCCCGCCGTGGTAGAAGACGATGGCCGGCCGCGGGGCAGGACTCTCCCCGGTCTCTCCGTCGTCAAAGACCCGTACCGGCACCCCGCCAAACACGGTGTCCGCATAGCTGACGTTCGGTGCGTTGGCTCGCATGTTCTCTCTCGACTGGTTGTCCAGAAAGCTCTTGATGCTTGCGGGAGTATACGGGGCCAACCGGAAACCCTGTGAGATTATTGGGGTATAGACAAAATGATAGCCAACACCTGGACAGGATTATCAGTGGAGATTGCTCCAGCAACAGCAACAGCAACAGCAACAGCAACAGCAACAGCAACAGCAACAGCAACAGCAACAGCAACAGCCATAATAGCAACAGCAACAGCAACAACAACAGCAACAGCAACAGCAACAGCAACAGCAACAGCAACAGCAACAGCAACAGCAACAGCAACAGCAGCAGCAGCAGCAGCAACAGCAGCAACAGCAGCAACAGCAGCAACAGCAGCAACAGCAACAGCAACAGCAACAGCAACAGCAACAATAGCAACAGCAACAATAGCAACAACAACAACAATAACAACAGCAACAGTAACATCAGTTAGTAGCAGCATCAACAGCAACAGCAACAACAACATCAGCAACAGCAACACTCAGCAGCAATAGCAGCAACAGCAACAGCAACGGCAACAGCAACAACAACAACAACAGCAACAGCAACAGCAACAACAACAACAACAACAACAACAATAACAACAACAACAACAACAACAACAACAACAACAACAACAACAACAACAACAACAACAGCAGCAACAACAACAACAACAACGTGATATCAGAGAGAGGAAGGGAGAAGCCATGTGTGACGTACCGCCATCAGGGTCATGGAGAACAGCTTGAGCCTCCATGGAATCTCCACGTTCTCTGGTACAGGCAGAAGGATGACGTACAGGGAGGCGCCCACCACAGATGCCAGCAGAATTTGCTTCAGCATTGTCCCACGGTTTGACGGTGTGCCGCCGCTTCTACTAAAATGCAAACAAAATTAATATAACTAAAACCTGACCGGTTGTACGCGCAGGATATAGATATGTGAGATTCGCGTTAGTTTCCAAGGCGGGCTGGAATGAAGTTCGGCAATTGTTTTAGGAATTGCGTCAGATTTTCAGATTTTTCAGACTTCAAGTTTACTGACCCTCCGCCTCTCACCAAGTATACGGCTCACGAAGCCGTCTCTACTCTCACTGAGGATACCCGTGTAAGGGCGGAGAGAGGAAAATCGTGACAAAGCCAGACAGAGCACATACCTCCTGAGACGTTGAGTAACCAGCTCTTTGCAGAGTCACACTCCATCTCAAAAGAGACCACTTACATGGGTCCCCCCCCAAAAAAAAAAGAAAAAAAAGCAGGCTTAGGTTTTGGCTCCGGCTTCGTCTCTATTATCCCCAAAAGCTGAAAACACAGGATGAAATTCTTTGCTCAAGTTGAAGCTTTGGATTTTTTTCTTTTAAAACGGAGTATAACACTAAAAAAAATGAAGCCATATAGTGCTCCCGTTTTCGTGCATCGAACTTTAAACTGAATGAAAGAACTAGAGACAAAGCCGGAGGCATTGCTGTCACTGCAAACGTCGATAAACTTTGAACTCCCACCGTGCAAACCACGAAATCTTATCTAACCACAACCTGTATGTCGCGGGCTTGGTTTGTGTAACGGACCGGGAGGCGAAGCTTTTAGCCCGAACCTGATCCAGAAAATCGTAAAAGGGTCCGTTACGATTCGAACGAATCTACAAAATGCAATGTGCGTCGAAAAGATGAGAAGTAGGGATGCGTAGTATACAGTTACCAGTCGGAAAGGTCGAAAACGCCCGTGTGGTGTAAGACCAGAGGCACCCGCGATTTCTGCCTAGCGCAGCTGCCCAGTCCACGTCGCACCGAAGAGAACGGGTGGCGTAATCACGCGGCTGAATTAGCGATTCTCTGCCGTGCACACCTTGGACATTGATCCCATGAGCCGGTTGCGTAATTTCAATTTTTTTTTTTACAACACAGCCATGGTTTTTTCGCTGTATTCGTGCAAATCCGCGCTTAAAGAGAGACAACATGGCGTAGTGCTATAGGTTACGAGATCTGCCAGTTGGGTTTTCTTGTGGAGGTCCGAACGTGACTGGTTGTTGTTGCAGCTGTAGTTTGACACAAACATGTACAATGTCTCAGTGTTAATCGCAAATCTGTAGCTGCTGTTAATAAATAATGTTCAGCTGCACTGGCTGATCTTGTAACGCAGGGCTAGTCTCATTTCAAGCGCAAATTTGCACTGCCACAGCGATAAACCCATGGCTGCGGTGTAAAAGAAAGAAATAAGCGAACCGGTTACGACTGGCTGGTACCCGCACGCGCTTCTTCAGGCGTGCACGCACGCGCGTCGACGCCTAGCGCAGCCACACCATGAAACGGATACCAATGTCTACGTCAGACAAGCGGCACCAGACTATTACTGTAAGGGGGAGACCAGTCTGTAGCCTCGGTCTGAATAGCGCTGCTCTGAATGTGGGGCAGCACGGAGGATGGTCATGTATCGTGATGACAAAGTCCACATTGACCAAGTCATAAGCACACTTTGTCATCACAGGTATGGAAGGCCACTCGATAGCATCGATATTATTTACCACTCTAGTGGAGATAAGTGTCCCCCCTTTGCTTTGAATGCCAAAACGATACCCCTGTGTGTTATAATCCCGCCTTTAAAAAGGACGCAGGGAGAGCTAGTTCCAAGAGCAGACTCGTTTAGCTCGGCAACAAATGGACGGTGCCTGGTGTGTGAGCGGAGGGCGCCACCATACGTCCGGTCCGGTTAGAGACATGGCCGTCAACAGGCGAGCAACGGGTGAACATGTCCGCCCCCTCCCCGCGAAGTTTGGCCCGGTGTAAGGGTCTGATCCGGGTCCAATACTCAGATGAGGCCGTTACCATGGATAAAAACGTCATGCGCAGTGCGCATTGTAGTTGTCCATTTTGAAGGCCGTGCTGAGTCGATCCATCATTGGCAATGCAGCTCTTTCCGAGGCACGTTTGTTGACCCGTAAGGTTACTCGCTCATCAGTATACGGAGCCTTGTACCTAGGCATAGAGTTTCAACATTGGGGAACAAAATGCTTCAGTAATAAGGGTGTATCGATTGACTTTATATACAATCAAACGCAAAATATAGTTTTACAAACTCTGATCATATATTCACATGAAGGGCGCCCCCGCGTGCTTGGTTCACTGACTCTGAGTCTGAGCACGCTGAGCAGCTGAGAACGTTGCTGCAACGGATCGGACAAGGCTATATACTTGGGGACTTGTAGATCTGACCATCATGATGAGGTTTTAATGGTATGTGGCTCTCCGCAGTCACGTACGGTCAGAGGGTGCAGCAGCACCGATCGTGCGAATGTATAATAATGCTTTGCGCGACCAACACCAGTCCTGATGTGTCGCATGCATGAGGTTAATGACCCGGGCTCTACCGTCAAGGTCACAACCTTCTAGGTTTTGCTAGATGAGATGTCGACAAACTTCTTTAAACTTGAGGTGGAAGATTCGGCCGTTGCTCAGACCATTTTCACATCGATCCAAGTCGCAAGTTCATCGGCACGCACCAATGGTTCAAGAGGAAATCGAACCGCTCTCTCATATATTAAGTGCTTCCGTTGATCATTATACCAAGTACGACGGTGTTAGCGTATAGCCGTGCACGATCAAGCACACACACTTCACTTTGAGCGGTAGAGCGTCGATTTCGTTGACCTCAATTTGATAAGGAGTATATAGATTGGAGTCGCTGTGTACACCGTGATTCCCCACTCACCCTCTTGATCCTGTGCACACACTGTAATCTGAACGCTCGTATCGAATCGTTTATAGCAGTACAATCTTGTGGCATACAAAATAATGTAACTTGTTGTCGATGGCATAACTGCATGTACAGTATACACCGTCCCTATACGTGCTTCCAGCTACCACATCACGATGAGGGCCGTCGAACGCGTCAAGCCAAACAGGTAAGAGGAGTTTCGAGAACTCAAGACGGATCTTGATAGAATAGATGCACGTAGTGCACGTATATCGACCATAGTCCTGGGGCCATTTTAGGAGAGATGCCGAAGCGTTGAACTTGTGCTCGAGCGCCGAAAGTCAAGCTTAAAGGTCCGATACAACATTGGGAAGATCGGGAAACATCGATGTCCACGGATTTCCTTCGAATTAACACAGTTTGTAGATGGTCATGGTAGAATCCTCATGTTGAAATCGTACGGTCTGGGATGCTATATACTTTTCGAGAAATCTTCACTCAAACATCGACAAATAGTTTATTACGTACTCGTGATGAGTAATAAACTGTTTCTTACACTATACAGAACGGTGCGTAAACCATGATGCTTTTTTTAATTTTTTTTCTTTCTCAGGTTACCATTTCGGCTAAAACCGAATGATTTATGGTTTAACCCACAAACTGTGACAATCTTTTGACCTTTATCAATGCTGTATAGGGCCTTTGATTACACGATCAGGTCGCCAGCCTAAGTTACACACTCATGTTTTGATGCTGAGCGCTGCATGCATGGTTAGTGTGTATATGTGACCCGGCACATCATAATGAGGAATAACCCCAAATTTTGAGATTTTGAGATTTTCTAATGATGTGAAAGAGTGTACTTTTAGCTTTCAAATGATATCAAAATTTTCTGTAATACATTAACTTTCCGAAAATACAAAACAAAAGGAAATTGATTTTTAATCGAATTGAGAAGATACTTTGACTTTAGGTGTTGTTTACTCAAAAAGTGTTTTCGTGGGATATTCTTCATGTCGCTGTGCCGGGTCACATATATACTCGCAAATCAGTGATGAAAGCAATGCGCACCACGGTGAATACGTTTTTTGGCAAATAAACGAAGTAAAAACTGACTGGGAACTTTCGAACAAATTGACAAATTGGCAAGAAAACCTTGACAGGACCGGGACATGAACCCAAGACCTCTGGATTAATTTATCATTGCTCTTCCATCTGAGCTATCCATCCCTTACACGGTGGCCTTCCCAAATACATCTATCAAGATATCATATCAATCAATCAGGAATCCAGTCTATTAATAACATTAATAGTCCATTCACTCCAAGGTGAGCTTGACCTCGGCCTCATCAAATCATGCAGTCCACAGTCACACAGCTGGCCTATCAGGGGTCGCCAGTCACCCATCTAACAAGAGTAGCGCCAAATCGCACGAGGCCATGCCCATGAAAACTGGTACACAGTCCATACTGGTGTCACGTATAATCATTGAGCTCTTCTCACGGTGAATCAACTATTAATAACTCCACTTATATCAATAGGGTAATTAACTATAATTTTGGCTCTTACCTTGACGTAAGGTCAGCTGGGGTAAGGTCTCCTATAGCACCCACAGGCCGAAAGAGGGCGTTGTTGAACTTGTACTTCTCATAGACATAATAATTTATGTTATAATGATGTCCAATGGTACACATTGACCGTTTTCGAAATGAAGGCTATAGGCTTGGGCTCAGGCTTCGGTCATATTTATCTCACCGTACTCGTTATAATATAATCACAGGCATCTAAAAACAAGCGTTTGGCCCCAGTTTCTTGGGGAATACACTGTACTTATCAAGCCAACAAACCTTCACATTCGGGAACAAACCACAACCTGGATTTTCAGGGTTTTTTTTCTTCAGACGGAGACGAAGCCTGATGAGCCAGAGCCTGAGCCTTCATTTCGAAAACGGCCATAGACACAGGTTTAATGATGTCTATGGTACACATATAGACTCTACGTGTACATCTAAACATGTGGGTTCAAATTGTTTTGGATAAGGCGGTCTGGCCAACATTAAGAAGTATGGCTCTAACCTACACCAGAAATGATTTGGGTCCTTCAGTTGAACTTGAAGCCTACTCATCTTGTTCACAAGGGAGCTTAAATTGCTGATTTCGCCGTCAATGTGTATCCTTCTTTGGTGGACGACACAAAAAACAAAGACTGAAAATGTATGTTTCTAAAGAACTGAAAATTGCTGTGTTTAGAACGAGACTTAATGTTCATCAGAGAAGCACACACTGTTTGTCTTCAGGGTGATAGAGACGAATTTGTTGCCTGACCCTGAGGCCAGCTTCCTGAAGAAAAACAAACCCAAGCCTATTGGTTTTGTTCTTATCGTTTTTGCAGGCGGTATGGTACCTGGACTGCTGCCGTGACGTTCCTGCTCATCGCGGGCGGTCTGGTGGCGGCCTACTATATGAACAACCCGACGCCCGACGGAGTCTGCAATCCATGGAAGTACAGCGCTTTCGTCGCCGTCAAGAGAATAGCTGTGGACATGGTAACACTTCAAAAACCGAACGAAATTTGATGAAACTTGAAGCGGCAGAGCGCAGATAAAGTTAACTCTGAGGCTTGGGTTACTTCCTGAGGTTTCTGATAGTGATGTATCTTCTTCCTCCTTCTCCTCCGCCTCCGATACAACATCAACCTCATCCCCCCTTCTTCCTCCTCCTCCTATTCGTTTTCCTCTACGCCTCCTTTTGCTCCCCTTCTCTTCCTCATCGTTCTCCTCATTGTGCTTCTCCTCTCCCCCCCTTTTCCTCTTCGTCTTCTTCTTCTTCTTCTTCTTCTTCTTCTTCTTCTTCTTCTTCGTCTTCTTCTTCTTCTTCTTCTTCTTCTTCTTCTTCTTCTTCGTCTTCTTCTTCTTCCTGTACTTCTTCTAATTCTTCTACTTGTTCCTCTTCTGCTTCCTCTACTTCTTCTGGTTCTGGTTCTTCTTCTTCTGCTTCTTCTTCGTCTCCTTCTTCCTTTACTTCTTCTAATTCTTCTACTTCTTCCTCTTCTGCTTCCTCTACTTCTTCTGGTTCCCTCCTCCTCTCGATCTCTTCTCCTCCTCTCTTCCCACCTCCACCCTCTCCACCTCTTTCTCCACCTCTTTCTCCACCTCCCATTCCAGGCGTACACCGCCTCCCTCTTCACATCCAGCCATTACTTTCAGCTCCTCCGGGTCCTTGCCGACCGGTCGTCCCAGCTGATGCTGACCCCACCGGAAGTCGAGGGCTCCAACATCCGGTCCTCGGAGGCCAGCTTCGGCGGGGTCGGGGTCCGCCTGTACGAGCCGGTAGAACGGAGTGGCGAGCCCGCACCGGCCGTGGTGTTCATGCACGGGGGAGCGTTTGTCATTGGTAGTGCCGGTAAGTGAGCCACCTCGTGAGTCCATCCCCTTACACATAATAGGCTTAATGCTGCCATTTGAGTCAGAGTCGATCATTATTTTGGGCTGGAGTGATCTCGTCGTTTTGATACTGGCTTTTTTAAACAGGGAAGCAGGATTTGCCCTGCACATTGATGCGAGAGGTGGCTTAGCTCCCACACAGATTTGACGGGCCAACTCGAATCGGGTATTTTGTCCACAAAACTTGCCATAATAATTATGTGGGGGGGGGGGGGTTGCTCAAAAAAATGAACGCATTGGCAGTTGGACCTGTGCCAATGACTAGTGTACGTGTCAAGGTTTCCCCCGATTCCTATTGCACACGATTACAGTGCTTTAGACTCATTCGTTCTCCAATGTATGGCCACATGGAGCACTGAGCTAGCACGTTGATCACATGCAGTACCACTATTACTAATACAATACATTAATTTAGGCTATTAAGCAAAATTAATTATCAACTTTTTGCCACTTCAGACTCTTAACTCTTAGGTTTCACAACGTACTCCAAAAACAAATCTGAAATGAAATTACATGGCAGATAAGGGATACCGTATAATTTCCGCCACTTCAGATAACCCCTGTCATCATTTTTGTTTTATTCCATGTCCATTCATGTACCCCGTAGCTATGTTTGATTCGCTTACAAGGCGTATCGCGGAGGAGCTTAACTGCGTTCTGGTCTCAGTTGAGTAAGTAGGCCTAAAGTTTTAATTCTATAAGTCAAATATAATTAATTAAGTTCAAGTAATGATCGAGCGATCTTTCCAGGCCTCCGTAGACGTTGTCACGTCTGGGGCCAAGAGGGCGTGGCATACTGTCTGCATTTTGTCGAGGAAATCCAATTTGTCCCTTGATGTGGACAAAGAATTGTGCTGTCTTAAATAAGCTTGGAAATCGGTAGTGTAAACTATGTTGTCAACATCTTTTTACAAAACCGTGCTGTCGCAGTGCGCGCGTTTAGCAAGAACGCGCGCGTCGCAGAGCACGTGCAGGTCAACGCCCCTGCCTCGCTTTCAAGATGCGTTTGTGACGTCACCAGCTAAAACAATGCTTAATTTGCATGTAGCCATGCCGCAGTAGTTAGAAAACAAACGTTGTGTTGACATAGAAAGGCCTATATACACAGCGGCGGCTCCTCAGAACCTATGATATCACGCAGCAAGCGCACATCGTTCAACGATTTCTTTCTCGAGATTTGAAAGCGATTTGATTGACTTTGACCGTTTCTCCGACAAAAGGTGAACTGAGTTGACCTGAAGAATGTGCAAAGCATTGGTGAGTTACAAATTCATTCCAGCATTTTAATTTTTTAGTTGTAAAAATGTGAGATTTTAACTATGTGCAACAAGAGTTATTGTTACAATGAGATACAATTTTGAAAACTTCGAAGAATGAGCCACTTAGAGTAAGAATCTGTTTCAATTATTATTCACGTCAAACAAGTGTTATTGTAATAAACGAATACCGTTTTGAAAACACATCGAAGAATGAGCTACTTGCAGTGAAGTTTGCGGAGCATTTTGTCGAAGTGGGACTGACAGACACGAGATGTCTGGATATCTTTGTATTTCAGAAACCCGGTAGTGACCGCCGTACCTCCTACAAGTGGATGAGGGAAATGATGTTTCCATCGACATCAAGAAAGGGGATGGAGGTAAGACAAGAATTCCTAAATTCTTAAAATTCTTAAATTCTCTGAAGACGATCAGAGAATAAAACTGGTCAGACTGATTCCATCGGGATTAGCGGTCAATGAAAATGCCTGTTTAGATTTGACTATGAATTCATTTTTACCTTTGAGAATACGTGGGTCATTCCTGCATAAAAGAAAGTAACCCAATAATTATATGTGACCCGGCACATCATAATGAGGAATAACCCCCACTTTTGAGATTTTCAGATTTTCTAATGATGTGAAAGAGTGTACCATTAGCTTTCAAATAATATCAACCTTTCTTCCAGTACATTAACTTTCCAAAAATACAAAAAAAAAGAAAATTGATTTTTAATCGAATTGAGAAGATACTTTGACTTAAGGCGCTGTTTACTCGAAAAGTGTTTTGGTGGGATATTCCTTATGTCGCTGTGCCGGGTCACATTTTGAGATGTTGTGAGATTGAGGATGTCAAAATAGTTTCATGAGGACAAGAGTTCATTGAATTCATGGTTGTCAGGAATACATCTGTATTGATCAAAATTATTACATAATTATACTAAAAATAAGTAAGTTTCTACATTCATCGGAATGTGAACTTTGTCTAAGATATCTGAGTGTGTAAGCAAAACTTGAATTTTGGGTAATTAATGTTGAAATCACGTACGGAAATTGATGTGATAATAACGTTATTTCAAGCATGCCATATACTGATAAATATGGTGGACTGAATTTCATAAATGAACAAAAGCACATGTTATATTCCATGACCAATCAATATTTATGTGAATCATACTACGTATTTTCGTTTCAATTTAAAAAAAAAATGGCAAAGGAGACTTTGACTGAACCGGGACTTGAACCCGAGACCTCTGGTTTTGCGCATCAGCGCTCGTACCATATTTGTTCTCACCAATTTTATTTCAAAATTTCATAGAAAGAATGATAAGTGTAACAGTTATTGAAAATGTATTTTCTGAAACACTCTCCATTGATGATCTCGTGTCTTAAAGGAGTTGACTGAGACCCGTGGCCCCACTCCGACCCCTACCTCTCCATCTGGCGGTCATCCTACCGATCACCATCGTCCCGACCCCCTTCTGCTGACCCCTGAACCCACCCAGCCTAGACCACAGGCTCAAGGGGCTAGCAGCCACCCCGATAACCATCGCATCCACCATCCAACCAACTTGGTGAGCTGAAAATTAAAATTATTAGCACCTTGCATGTTTAATAATGATCCCTTCTTTGTATTCACTCACCCACTTCTGTCTTTCACTTTTTCCCTTTGATGTTTCCCCCTTCCTCCACCTAGTTCATACCCCAGCCCTTCCCTTTGACCTCGCCCTACTGTACTGTGACCCTATTAACGAGCTATCCCACTTGTGTGGCATCCATGTCCCTGTTACTGCTAAAGGTCCTGCTATAGGATCGAAACGCCAGGCCCTCCTAACTCTTGCTTCATCCACCCCAAAATGATCATGAAGAAACCTTCATAGAGGGAAATTCACTGGAAGAAATCGAGAGCTCGCATTTCCTTCTCTCAAAGGAAGAAATTTCCTTGGAGAGAGGTCCTGCTAAAAGGATAGAAACATTGAACTCTTAAACGTTTTAGGGTATGCATATTGGTCATAATAAGAAAGTGAGCAGCGTGTTGCATCGCCTCATAAAGTACCGGTAATCGAATCCATGTCGTGATTAGTTTTTAGCCAATAGGTGATTCACTTTCTTCTCTTTTGACCATTTGTTTCTTCTCAGACTGTAACCAGCTCGGGTCAAGTTGTGACGAAGGATGCAAAACTGGACATTGACGGAATCCGTAATGGACCGCGTCCAGTGAACACATGGCTCGACCAACCAGCTAAGAAGGTGATGGCGCATTACTTTATAAAGTTAACACTGTATTAACCATGTCTAACTTTATCAACTTATTTCCATGTGAAATTTCTTGCTAGATTGCTTATTGCTTGTTCATGTGTCTTTCGTTCTGCAGGCGCAGGGTAGCACCAAGTTGGTGACGGCTATCCCGCGCACCGAGCCACCAAAGACCTTGAGCTCGACCAACTCGTCGAAGCGCAAGGCCAAAGTTGCCTCCGGAACGGTTTGCCCCGAACCCGGCCGAGCCGAGCCGACGGGATCCGACTCTTGCCGAAAGAGATCCCTGCAGTCCCGGATTCCTGTTGGGGCGTGGAGACTGAAGAGGAGCGTGGAAGACGCGAACATCTTCCAACGGATCGCAGCAGCTAAAGAGAAATGGTTGAAACTTGGAAGAGCAACTCCAAGCCGATCAGCCGGATGCCTGCGAGCTCCGAAACTGATCAGATGCTCTCAAGTCTCCTTCCTCGTGAAGGAGGCAGACGCCTCGATGTCCTCAACTCAGGAGTCCGTCTCTGAAAGACCCGGAACCCCACAAGGGATGAGGAAGATATCCCAGATCCCCGTGGGGGCATGGAGGGTTGAGAAGACCGAGAAAGGCTCGATGATTCGTGACCGGATTGTCTCAGCCAGGAAGACCGGGTTGAGCTCAGGCAAAGGTGACCAGAAAGACTGGTCCCGGAAGCTCTTCAAGAAAGACCGCAGCTTCAACTTGCGACCACGGGTCCTGAGGATGTTCTCGGCCAAAGTTGCCCCTGAAAACCTCGGCCAGAAACCTGACCAAACCCAACAGATGAGTTCGGGCTTTGCCCGAAAAAGATCCTTGATGTCGCAGATTCCAGTCGGGACATGGCGGCTGAAGAGGAGTGTGGAAGACGTCAAGGTCTTCCAAAGGATCGCCGCAGCCAAAGAGAAATGGCTGAAACTTGGAAGACCAACCCCAAGCTTTTCCCGATCAGCCGGATGCCTGCGAGCTCAAAAACCGACCAGAAGCTCTCAAGTCTCCTTCCACGTGAAGGAGGCAGACGCCTCGATGTCCTCAACTCAGGAGTCCATCTCTGAGAGACCCGGAACCCCACCAGGGATGAAGAAGAAGTCCCTGATCCCCGTGGGGGCGTGGAGGGTTGAGAAGACCGAGAAAGGCTCGAAGATTCGCGATCGGATTGCCTCATCTAGGAGGACTCGCATGACGGGCCAAGGAGACCCGAGAAACCAGTCCCAGAACCTCGTCAGCCAACCCCTTCCAAGACCTCTCGGTGAGTTGACTCTCCCTGGAGCGGTGGAGACACTAGACATCTCCACTGCTTCGCCCGCAGCGAGTTGTCAGAAGACCAAGACGGCGGAGGGATCTTGGGGCAAGTGGAACAGGACCCAGAGGCGCCGGTGGAAGCTAGCGGCCAGCGGCGACTGGGCCTGGATCTGCCAAGATGGCGACGAGGACATCGACGTGACACCGGTCAGCTTCCTGAGGATGAACCCCGCCAGCAAGGACCTGATGATCGACCTGACCCTGCCCATCATCATGGAGGAGTTCAAGGGTGTCGGCGTCATGCAGAACCTTCTCAAGATGCTGGCTAGTCCTTGGTGTCGGCCCGGTGGTGACATGGAGAAGGCGTTGATGCAGTTCATTCGCATCTGCCGCGGTCCGGTGCCCTTGGCGGGCATCTTCCAGACCAAGGCTGAAGCCGTCTCCTCCGTCTCAGCCAAGCTCTCTGAGATGACGGAGGAGTTTCTCCACCGGGACGCGCCCTGCCGCTCCGACATCTTGCCCTACATCCGCAGAGAGCTCCAGACGCTGAGGGAGAGGCAAGACCGCCTCGAGGACTACCTCAAAGACGTCCTGGAGATGCACAGCGTGGTCGGGCGACCACCGACGGGCAAGAAGCGACCGTTCAGCCGCAATTGGTTCAACCAGTGCAAGATGGCTCTTCGTGTCTTGAATGGCAACATCAAGAAATACTTCAGGCCGCAGATAGAACAGAGAATTTGTTGAGTAGACTGCCATTATGACAAAAAAACCAAAAATCAAATTTTCTGTTTCGCAGATTATTGATCAAAATTTAATTAAAGTAATTATATCCATAATGAACACTTTAATGTTCATATGATATTGGTAAAAAGTGTTTATTAATGTTATTTTTGTACAATTAAAAAAAGTTTAAAACAGAAAGTTTATCAATTTTCGGCCAAAATAATACCTCGACTCGCCGGGAATTGTTTTCATCGGGTATTTTTCAGTGAGAGGTTCCATTAGCAATTATATTTTATCATTGAAAAAAAAAAGACACTTCCCAGTATTCTTTTGTATCCATTGCTCTTGATAAATATCTGACCACAATGTATTCAATCTGCATCAAATCAGCCAAAAATAGACATTATTGTTAGATAAAGGACCTATTAATCTGGACAATGAGAATGAGCATTTACAATTCATGAATTTAGCGGGAATAGACTGGGGAATGGTAAATTTCATATTTTTTAGTAGTCGGAATATGAATAAAAAGATAAGTTGTTTTGTTGTTGATTAAAAAATAATTTACATGACTTCTTTATTTTATGGTCCTGTGTAGGTACATTTTGCGATTGATTTAATACTGAATTACCTCTCAGATGTACTAATGCATTAGTTCGATTAGTTTTCACTGATATACTGAAATGTAACAAATAGATTAATACATTAACAAAAAGAGAGATCAGAACCTTATCTAATTAGGGGCATATAATGGAGAGTACTAACCCTTAACCCTTAACCCTTAAAATGTAAATTTAAAGGGGGCATAAATTAAACACTGATCTAAGGAGAAAACTCTTTAGATTACATAGAAAAAATAGCCCCAAATCACTGTAGTCCAGTGACCAGACACTTGCCCTGTATTGTATACCCCACAGCTAGAGTGTAGAAAGGCAGTTACTTGTGAATAACTAACATAGGTTGAGGAAGGAATGTAGCCACCAAGGCCATTACTAACAGGTCAGAGTGGTCACTGCATGTCCCCCTGCTCTGTGGTCCAACCCAAGGGGTTTATTTGTCCTGCTAGTGAGAAAATTGACCCTGACCGGCCATGCACTGACATAAACAACACCTGAGTGTAAACTGAAGGCTCTATTATGCTTATCAAGTCATATTCTCCACTAGTAAGTTGACTATGTTGCAGTGGCACTCTTTAAATCTCACATACATAAAAAACCAACTTCTTATCATGAACATACAGTAATTTACCCTATACATGCTATGTTATCATCTCTAAACTTTCTCTATCTCTACTATCTATTTCTCTTTCACTATAGTACGAGATACCAATTGAGGAACAGTAAAAGTAACACTAAAATAGTGCTCACTAATTAACTGTCTACTCGGGAGTGAAAAGAAAACAATATTAACACGAGAACAATACTTCTCAGGATATCGTCTTAATTCTAATTAATCATCCAATAATACAAATCACAAGCAATGAGCAGATCAAAGATACGGGAAGGTAATTATTAGGCATGCACACTTTAAATTAATTGTTGGCTCTGAGATTCGAAGATCAATACTCAGACTCTGCTGCTGGCCTACCAGGTTGTTGAACAAGTGCACTGGACACCAGGGCCTAAATTACGTGGCCGGGTGTCTTGGCCTGAGTGTCTCACAGCGCTCTAATTCCAGAGGGCGTTTGTCTTATGCTTTATGCATGGAGGAATTCCTCCAGGGTTCAAGAGAAGCAGATGGCTTTCCAGAGTGGGAGCTATACATGATTACAGACACTTCTACAATGCAGACACTTCTTCAGGTCCCCTCCCCTCCTACATACATGCTCCTGCTAGGGGAGTCACAGGTAACTCGGGTCTGGATGACCCCTGATTATACAAAAACACGTACGGTATTACACTCGTGGAGCCCAACTAGGTTAGACCATGGAGTTTTATTCCTCTATGGCGAAACCATGAAGGAAGGAAGAACATGGTTGACCATGTTAGATTACCGCCTTGGTTAGACCATGGCCCTCGATTTAGCAGTAGTACATTGTGGTTGTAACACTCACCGTGTTGTCTGTTCATTGCAGCTACCGGCTAGCGCCAGAGCACCCGTTCCCTGCGGCCTTTGAGGACTCCCTTCGCGCCATCAAGTGGCTTATTGACCACGCCGGCGAGTACGGGGTGGACCCGGCCCGCGTGGGCGTGATGGGGGACAGCGCTGGGGGCGCCCTAGCCGCCGCCGTGGCCCAGTCCCTGCACGACCAAGCGGGCTACCCGTCACTGGCCTTCCAGGCCCTCGTGTACCCAATCACGCAGCTGATCGACAACCACACCCCGGCCGCTCTCCAGTCGGTGGCGCTTTTCGGGGAGAAAGGTTCCGTCGCCACGTGGCGTGAGGCGGGAGAGTTCACGTGCCTCTACTTGCTAGGCAGACTGGAGCCTCGCGTCGTGCAAGCCCTGATGGACAACACGCACACCTCCAAGGAGTTCCGACAGAGCTCGCCGCTGGCCCAGTACGTCAACCACACCATCCTTCCGGCACGCATGCGCCACCGCGGCGACGGTCTAGCGCCCTCGCGCGGCGAGGACGGCCTCGCCTGGGCCCTCCTCGGTGACGTCATCGTAGACGAGCGCGCCAGTCCGCTGCTGAGGCCCGATATGGCCGGCCTGCCGCCGACCTTCGTGGCCACGTGCGAGTACGATGCGCTGCGCGACCACGGCGCCTTCTACGCGCTCCGGCTTCGGGACGCCGGGGTACCAGTGACGTGGGAGCACTACCAGGGAGGATTCCACGGAGTATTCGGCCCCTCGGGAGTGCTGGTTTTCGAGGTTGGCGAGACGATGTTTCGAGATCTGATTCAGTTCGCCAAGGAGCGCCTTGAACTGGTCCCTCAAGAATGACTTGACTCCAACTTGCTCGCTAAACTTTAGGCTATATCAAACTGGCAGGGTGGGACTCCGATAGGCCTCTGATGATAAACCTCTGTCTATCCATATATACTGGGTCAAAAACTCTTGGAGATAGATCGTTCTCTATACCTGGTCCCAAATTGAGGAGTTATCTTACCCTATTGACATCAGGAATGCTTCTTCCATCATTTTCCAAAATCGACTCTTTGTCTTTCTATTTGTTCAACTTTTGTACAGCGCTTTGATCCGTTTCTATAAAGACGATTTAAAAATACATTATTCAAACGTCAGGCCTTCTACATTTGTTTTTCTTCAAACAATCAGACAAACAACCAAACAAATACAATTGTGGTAATTTGAAGTTTCGAGCAAAGCAGTCTAGGCGCAAATGAATACTGAAATATGATGAGAATCATTGTACTGGTTGGTCTTCATTGAAATCCATTTGCAGTAACTGTCATTCATTTATTTGTGGATTGGGGTGTTCAAATAAATGAAAGTAAGGAACTACACTGTGAAGTAATTTGTTGTGTCAATGTAATGCAATAACATTTTGTTTTATTCGTGAATTTTAAAAACCTTTCAAAATAAGTGTATATACATATGTACATATGTTGGGCAATAAGACTGCAGTTTACAGAATTTATGGACGGAAGTTTTTTGTTCATATAGGCTTTTTTCAATTTGTTTTCCCCCAGGATTTACTATTTACTTGGGTTTCCTGAGGATTATCACTCCAAAAGAATATTCAGGCTTAACTTTTCCCCTCATCCCTAGCTAGAGTGCCTGACATTTCGATCCTAGCAGGACCTTTCTCAAAGGCTTTTGAGAAAGGTCCAATCTAGGATCGAAACGTCAGGCCCTCCTAATTTGGTATAATTTCGGTCATTTTAGTCAGTAAGGAGTCTGCAGGATTGTTGCGTACCACTCTTCTCATTCCTAGCTGACTAGAAGGCTTGATAGCTCAGGTGGTAAGAAAGCTGGCACGTTACGCCAGTAGTCTTGAGTACAAGTGAAACTCCCAATTCACGAACATTTCCCTATTTTCCATGGTGCAAGTACCAAGTGGGAAGTATGCAATGACATGTGCGAGTCACTCTTTCGAAGCCGGTAACTAAACGTTTCAGGCAGTGTGTACTTTGAGACTGGATATTCAGATTCTACTCGTTTCTCCATTCCTCATTAATATCCTCATATTCTTGAAATGCTTCTGACTGGTTCCCCAACCCAGGCAAAGTTGACTATTAGGGAATGCTACCATCAAAAGGGACGGATAGCTCAGATGGTAAGAGCGCTGGTACGCAAAACCAGAGGTCTCGGGTCCCCCGGGTCTCGTCATAATTCCGAATCAATCCCCCTCCCACTCCCTAACTCGTCAGCCTCAGTCGTCGTCCATGTACAGCATCTGAGTCAGTGAGTCCACACTGGTCAGGAAGGTGTCCCGGCAGTACGGGGAGCAGGCCGTGAAGAGGAAGGGCAGCTTACGCACCCCAAAGGCCTTGCTGCAGGGCCGGATGACCCGCAGGCCTGGCCCATATAGAGGACCCTGGCAGCAGTCGCATATGGAGTAGCTGGAAACAATTGAGAAAGAGAACATGAGATACTTAATGGTAATGGCAGTGGTAGTGGCAGGGGCAGTGAGAGTTGCAGTGACAGAGGTAGTTGCAGAGGCAGAGGCAGAGGCAGGGGCAGAGGCAGAGGCAGAGGCAGGGGCAGAGGTAGTGACAGAGGTAGCGGCAGAGGTAGAAGTACAGGCAGAGGCAGAGGAAGAGGGAGAGATAGAGACAAATGCAGAGGCAGAGGAAAGAGGCAGAGGCAGAGGCAAAGGAAGAGGTGTAGGCAGAGGCCAAGGTGGAGAGAGGCAGAGACAAGATGTAGAGGCAGAGGCAGAGGTAGAGAGATATAGAGACAAATACAGAGGCAGAGGTAGAGGGAGAGATAGAGACAAATACAGAGGCAGAGGTAGAGGGAGAGATAGAGAGAGATAGAGACAAATACAGAGGCAGAGGCAGAGGCAAGATGCAGAGACAAGAGGCAGAGGCAGAGGCAGAGACAGAGACAGAGTCAGAGTCAGAGGCAGACTCAGAGTCAGAGGCAGAGGCAGAGGCATGGGCAGGGGCAGAGGCAGAGGCAGAGGCAGGGGCAGAGGCAGAGGCAGAGTCAGAGGCAGAGGCAGAGGCAGGGGCAGAGGCAGGGGCAGGGGCAGAGGCAGAGGCAGAGGCAGAGGCAGAGGCATGGGCAGGGGCAGAGGCAGAGGCAGAGGCAGAGACAGAGGCAGAGGCAGAGACAGAGTCAGAGGCAGAGGCAGAGGCAGAGGCAGAGACAGAGGCAGAGGCAGAGGCAGAGGCAGAGGCAGAGGCAGAGTCAGAGTCAGAGGCAGAGGCAGAGGCAGGGGCAGGGGCAGAGGCAGGGGCAGAGGCAGAGGCAGAGGCAGAGGCAGAGGCAGGGGCAGGGGCAGGGGCAGGGGCAGATGCAGAGGCAGAGGCAGAGGCAGGGGCAGGAGCAGAGGCAGAGGCAGGGGCAGGGGCAGAGGCAGAGGCAGAGGCAGAGGCAGAGGCAGAGGCAGAGGCAGGGGCAGAGGCAGAGGCAGAGGCAGAGGCAGAGGCAGGGGCAGGGGCAGGGGCAGGGGCAGGGGCAGATGCAGAGGCAGGGGCAGGGGCAGAGGCAGAGGCAGGGGCAGGGGCAGAGGCAGGGGCAGGGGCAGAGGCAGAGGCAGAGGCAGAGGCAGAGGCAGAGGCAGGGGCAGGGGCAGAGGCAGAGGCAGAGGCAGAGGCAGGGACAGGGGCAGGGGCAGAGGCAGAGGCAGAGGCAGAGGCAGGGGCAGAGGCAGAGGCAGAGGCAGAGGCAGAGGCAGAGGCAGAGGCAGGGGCAGGGGCAGGAGCAGAGGCAGAGGCAGAGGCAGAGGCAGAGGCAGGGACAGGGGCAGGGGCAGGGGCAGAGGCAGAGGCAGAGACAGAGGCAGGGGCAGGGGCAGGGGCAGAGGCAGGGGCAGGGGCAGGGGCAGGGGCAGGGGCAGGGGCAGAGGCAGAGGCAGAGGCAGAGGCAGAGGCAGAGACAGAGGCAGGGGCAGAGGCAGAGGCAGAGGCAGAGGCAGAGGCAGAGACAGGGGCAGGGGCAGGGGCAGAGGCAGAGGCAGAGGCAGGGGCAGAGGCAGAGGCAGAGACAGAGGCAGGGGCAGAGGCAGAGGCAGAGGCAGAGGCAGGGGCAGAGGCAGAGGCAGGGGCAGGGGCAGAGGCAGAGGCAGAGGCAGAGGCAGGGGCAGAGGCAGAGGCAGAGACAGAGGCAGGGGCAGGGGCAGAGGCAGAGGCAGAGGCAGAGGCAGGGGCAGAGGCAGGGGCAGGGGCAGAGGCAGAGGCAGGGGCAGAGGCAGGGGCAGAGGCAGAGGCAGAGGCAGGGGCAGGGGCAGAGGCAGAGGCAGGGGCAGGGGCAGGGGCAGAGGCAGGGGCAGAGGCAGAGACAGAGACAGAGGCAGGGGCAGAGGCAGAGGCAGAGGCAGAGGCAGGGGCAGGGGCAGGGGCAGGGGCAGGGGCAGGGGCAGGGGCAGAGGCAGGGGCAGGGGCAGAGGCAGAGGCAGAGGCAGAGGCAGAGACAGGGGCAGGGGCAGAGGCAGAGGCAGAGGCAGAGGCAGAGGCAGAGGCAGAGGCAGGGGCAGGGGCAGAGGCAGAGGCAGAGGCAGAGGCAGAGGCAGGGGCAGAGGCAGAGGCAGAGGCAGAGGCAGAGGCAGAGGCAGAGGCAGGGGCAGGGGCAGGGGCAGAGGCAGAGGCAGGGGCAGAGGCAGAGGCAGAGGCAGAGGCAGGGGCAGGGGCAGAGGCAGAGGCAGAGGCAGGGGCAGAGGCAGGGGCAACCACACATCTCCTTCCAGCTTCACCTGTTGAGAATCGCCCGGACCGAGTCTGGCAGGAAACATGGGGTCAGCTGGTCCAGTCCACTCTGCTTGACCATCAGCGCAGCCAGGTCCAGAAGCCTCTGCTCAACAGCAAACAAAACAAATACCATTAAGTCCACTGACATCTTTTACTGCTACGGCAAGGTGCTGGCCCCACTTTCATAGAGCTGCCTAAGCGTGAAATTCTGCTGAGCATGAAAAGTCTTCCCCGTGTAAACAGGATTACAAACCACATTCCTTTTGACTAGTTTTCCACCTACTCTCTACTTTAATACCATGAAACAAAAGTTTGGGTTGGCAAAGCGATCCTAGGAATCCTGACATTTTGTGCTTAAGCAGATTTGGGCGCTTGAGAACATTTATGAAATTGGCTTCCACCGGCACACCAACAGCCGCGCTCATAACCCAGACTCTAAATTCGCACCTGTGGCTCGTTTTGGCTGTTCTCTTTCCAGAGGAGTGGGTGCATGAAGTTGTTGGTGACCCGCAGGTAGCGTAATTTCCTCAGCTTGAGGGCGGTGCACGGCATGGCTGCCAGCTGGTTCCCCTCCAAGTTCAGCTCGCGCAGCGTCAGTCTGCGATAACAAAGAAGGAAGGAAAAAACAAACAATAACAACAGATGAAGGCATCAACAGACCACTTTCCAAATCTCTTTCTGCTGGATCTTTTTTTATCTATGCAGATTCGCCCAAATCAGGGCTATAAAGCCACTCAGGGTAAAGGGCTAAGGTAAGAAGGGGGCAGAGAGGGCCTCAGGAAGGCTGGCTCTCACCCACTGGACACCACCCAGCGGGTGAATTTGGGTGCCACGTTCATTGGTCAGTTGTTCTGATGTGATGATTTGCGTCAACGACCTGCCTATGAGAAAAGATCCTGCTAGGATCGAAACGCCAGGGCCTCCTAATTTTAGATATTTGCTTTCTGGTCATTTTAGTCCGTGAGCAGAGTTACCGGCTCTTTTCCGAGCCGCACTCACTCTTGAGAGAGAAGTGCTACACGGTGTCACTGCAAACCTTCCGCTTTAGTATTCCCACCATGCAACATTTCGAGTCTTATCCAGTAAACATTTCTGCATATTGGTGAGAATGGAATTCAAAGTAAATAAAAACAAAAACTACTCACTGAATTGACAAAGGTCCTGCTAGGATCGAAACGTCAGGCCCTCAAACTTTTGAGAAATGTACCGGGGATAATCCTCTAACTTTTGAGAACATAGTTGAGGGTTTGCCCGCCTCAACGTATGATAAGCACTGTATGCTCAGTGCTTGATCCGAATGCCTGCAGGTCAAAGCACTGGCGGGTCATCACAAAACTGCGAACTGACTATGAAAGACCAAAAATGGGTCTTCCCATGGTCTGTCTCTCTCTCTGGACTACCCTTCTTTGTTCACGTTTCCCACTTGCATATGATCTTACCCTTTTTTTCAGAGGAATGTCAATTCCTACCTCAAGATATCTGCACTGGAGAGCAAGGGTCTTGGGTTCAAAGTTTCTTCAAACCCCACCATCTTCTTTCCTTCTCCCCCCCCCCCCCCAAAAAAGCACTGAACATACATACAGTGCTGACGTCTCAATCCTAGCAGGACCTTTTTTTTCAAAGGCAGAATGACATGTTGTAGAGAAGGGTATGAAACCTGAATAGCTGAAAGGAACAAAAGGAAGGGTTTCATCTGCATACCTTAGATATCGAATCTCACGAGGCAAGAAGGACAACTTGTTGAAGGATAGGTCCAGGAACTGCAGTGGCAGTAGGAACAGGCTGTAAAAGAGGGTAACAATTTGTAGTCAGAGAGTGATACATGGCCTGGATATGGATGGTTGGATGGATGGACTATGAAAGGATAGGGGGGGGCTTACTTTGGCGGTAGGGAGGTCAGGAGGTTGAAGGAGACGACCAGGGTCCTGAGGTTGGCTAGTCTGTGGATATCCGGGGGCAGCTCCTTCAGGGGATTGTTGCGCAGTTTCAGCACCTCCAGGCTCCGGAGGCTCAGGATCTCTGGGGGAAGGGCCTGCCAACGCATAGACACAGCATGAATGATTGCGTCGGTGAGAATGTACTTTGCTCAGCTCGACGTGATAAGCACGGAGCATTCGGTGCTCTGTTTCCGACGAATGATGAACAAATTGCAGGCAGCTTGAGCAGGATTCGAACCTGAGACTGATGTCAATGGATGCATTCTAGGGAGAGGCTCCTCATTTCAGAGTGATACACGGCCTCCAGACTCTGAGGGCTATTAAGGATCTCTGGGGGAAAGGGCCTGCCAGGGATAGATATAACATGTTTGCACCGACGTGGTTGAGGAGAATGTAACTGAATGAGGGTTCGCTTAGCTTGATGAGAATAAGCACTGAGCATTCAGTGCTTTGCCCGACGAATGATGAACAAATTCAGGCAGCTTGGGCAGGATTCAAACCTGAGATTCAGACCCAAGTCTCGGGTCTGAATCTCGTATTTAAAAAAAACAAAAAAACATATAAAACCATACAAAATACAAAACCATAATTATAGGCCCTATACATGTAAAACCATACAAAATACAAAGCCATATAAAACCAAACAAAATACAAAACCATATAAACCATACAAAATACAAAGCCATATAAAACCAAACAAAATACAAAACCATATAAACCATACAAAATACAAAGCCATATAAAACCAAACAAAATACAAAACCATATAAACCATACAAAATACAAAATCATGTAAAATACAAAAACGAGTTTAAAATTTGGGATCTACTACATCTACTGCATTCTTTTGATTATTTCCACAATATGCATTTCTTAATTTTCAACATTTTGAAGTAAGTTTGTCATCTTCAACATTCCCACCTCCAGCATCATTTTCATTAAATTCAACATTTTCAACATTTGTAATATGCAAAGATGTTGCAAACTGCTTACTGACTAAAATGTCCAAAAAAGCGAATATATCAAAAATCAGGAGGGCTTGACGTTTTGATCCTAGCAGGACCTTTCTCAAAAGCAGAATGACAGGGACAAAACAAAATAGGAAGGGGATAGTAACAGGGACGTGGATGACAGAGGACAAAGGGGATAGCAGGTAGGATGAGATCAAAGGGAAGGACAGGGGTTTGGGTAGGGATTAGGCAGTGGAAGGGGGGAAAGATCAAAGGGAAAGGTTGAAAGATAGAAGTGGGGGAGTGAACATTTTCAACATTTGGAAGAACACTAAAGAAGGTTCTTCACACAATGAAATATTTTATGAAGTCGTTACTTCATACTCTCACTCACTCATCGCCTCCTCCACTCTCCCCCTAACCTTGGTCTGCCCTATCAAGTCATTATACGCGGGTGTCGGTCCATTCCCTTACATCATCGCGCCAAATCTCCCGCGTCTGCCTCTTTTGTTTTGACCCTCTGTTAACCTTCACTGAGAGACCTACTCACCCTGAAATCGTTGAAGGATAGATTCAGGTACACCAGGGTCTTGTTCAAGGGAGCAATCTCAGGTAGGGCCAGGATAAAATGAGCCTGAAATAAAAGCGAGTGAGGACAAAGCCTCGACAATCTCTTATCTTTGCACCCGCTGCCAAATGACTACAGAAAAAGCAAAGAAATGCAGAGTAGACTGAAGGAACTTTTGAACAAATTGAAAAATTAAGTGAAAGGTTTGCAGGGACAGCATGTAACACATCTCTTTGGAGAAGCAGCGTGGCTCTGAAAAGAGACGGTAACTCAACGTTTCAGGCAGTACACTCAGGAGACAGTTTTCTGACGATGGGAAGAGTACACACTACCCAAAACGTTGAGTTACCGGCTCTTTCAGAGCCACACTCCGTCTCAAAAGCGATGCATTACATGGTGCCACCGCAAACCATCCACTTGCTACTTCCACCATGCAAACCTTAAAATATTATAAAAAAATAAAAAATAAAAAATGGCCAAGAAAATTTTGACTGAACCGGGGTCTGAACCGTAGACCTCCATCTGAGCTGTCCAGCCCTCAGATGGCAGCCTCGCCAAAGTGTCAACTAGTCTTTGCCGGCCACAGAAAATGTTTAGAAAACATCTAGCCAGGTTGGCTCCAGGCCAGCAGGCTTGAGTCCATCAGCAATGCAGTTTCCCTTGTGGAAGGTTTGCGGTGACATCATGTAGCACTTCTCTTTCGAGAAGGAGTGTGTGTCTCTGAAAAGAGCCCGTAACTCAGAGTTACCGGCTCTTTTCACAGCCACTCTCCTTCTCGAAAGAGAAGTGCTACTGTACATGGTGTCACCGCAAACCTTCCACTTAGCGTTTCCACCATGCAAACCTTTTCAAAACACATACCTTTAGACTGAGAGCGAGTCCGCCATTGACAAGGCAGTCCAAGACGGCCAGCTCTGATGGCGTGATTGTGGATGACTCTTGCTCATCTGCCCAAAAAAAAAAAAAAAAAAGGAAAGGAGGGGATAAATAGATTGAAAAATAGCAAAGACAAACAAAATTGGCTGGACCACGATGAGTTGAGCTTGAAACCTGTGGCTTAAAAATATGTACATGTACCAGTGTTCTTACGATCTAAGCTATCCAGCCCTTAGGTGATGGCCTTCCCAAATTGTCAACACTCTTTGTGGGGGTGGGGTGCTAGTCATATCAGAAGCATTTAACCATTGCACTTAACCATGGCATATAACTCAAGGAAAAAATTTCTGGGAACTTTTTAACAGTTTTGAAAAATGAGGATGAAAACTCTGACTGGATCGGGACTGTTAACACGAGATCTCTAGTTTTGCATACCAGTGCTGTTAACATCTGAGCTATCCAGCCCTTAGACAGTTAGATGGTGGCCTTTCTAAATAGTCAACTAGTCTTTGCCCCGGGTTGGGGCACCAGTTAAAAAGCATTCGATTAAAAAGCAGACGATTAACTGCCGTATATCTCCAGGGGTTGGCGCCCATTTTCATTCAGATGCAAACAACCATTTTGTTGTTAACCTGGCTACAGCAGTTCGGGGATCACACAAAATGGAAAATCTCGCTCGAGTCAAAATGTTTAAACCAAAAATGTCCCAGTCAGTTTTCCCATTGCTTTTATTCGACTGAAGCCAATACCTAAATGCATTTCAATTCAATGAGAGTAAGCCCATAGCTGCCAACCATTTTTTTTTTTTGAGGAATCATTCCTCTTTTGGGGGTAATTTTTTAAAACTTTTTACAAGCTCTTGACAACAGATTCCGATTTCTGACTTGGAAGTACACATGTATTCCTAAGTACTTTGCTCTGTGATTCCTCTTTTTTTAGCAGAAGTATTCCTAATTTAGGAAGGTTGGAAGCTATGGTAAGCCCTGCATGGGGCAGCCTGAAATCTTCTCATGCATTATTCATAGCTAGGTATTCCTCCTCTCATGCATAATTCATTGAGAGGGGTGAGAGGTCTGGACTTACTGAAGGGAGAGTTGCTCCTTTTTGAGCCTTGGAAGTACTTGGAGATGGGCATGCTGAACATGACATCACTGGTATCCGCTCGACTGTCGGACCTGACAAAAGGAAAAAAACACACCAGCAGATTAAAAAAGATTAGAATCAAGAATTCTGATAATCTCTCAACGCTCTGAGTAGGGACGTATTCTTTTGTAGCAGCTGGGACTCTGTGTGTTGACACACACTCGAAAATAGAATTTTGTCATTGTATGACAGGGCAACCTGAACACTGAATGACCTCAGACACCCACCCTGAGAGGGCAGCCTGAACCATGAATGACCTCAACCACCCACCCTGAGAGGGCAGCCTGAACCATGAATGACCTCAACCACCCACCCTGAGAGGGCAGCCTGAACCATGAATGACCTCAACCACCCACCCTGAGAGGGCAGCCTGACCCCTGAATGACCTCAAACACCCACCCTGAGAGGGCAGCCTGACCCCAGAATGACCTCAACCACCCACCCCGAGAGGGCAGCCTGACCCCAGAATGACCTCAACCACCCACCCTGACAAGCCTGAGAGGGCAGCCTGACCCCTGAATGACCTCAAACACCCACCCCGAGAGGGCAGCCTGACCCCAGAATGACCTCAACCACCCACCCTGAGAGGGCAGCCTGACGCCCAGAATGACCTCAACCACCCACCCTGACAAGCCTGAGAGGGCAGCCTGACCCCAGAATGACCTCAACCACCCACCCTGACATGCCCGAGAGGGCAACCTGATCACCCACCCTGAGAGGGCAGCCTGACTCTGTGCTGGGCCGGCCGAGGCGGGAGTGGTGGGTCCCGCCGACTGGTCGGTCTGGGTGGCCGGCAGGCTGCTGGCCATCTCCTCGTTGATCATGGCCCGCATCTGTTGCCGGATGATGCCGGCCATCTCAATCAGGAGCTGGTGCTGGGGCACCCGAGGCACCACCTCAGGGATGTCCTCGCCTGCAAAGCCAAAGAGCCAGAGCCAGGGTCAGTCTTCTTGTGTTGAAATAGGCAGTATGGTTTCTGTGCATTGCTCATCATCTTGCGATTGATTATAAGTTAAGACTGTCTTGGTGAAATCGATCGATGGGCACTGAAAAGTGTCCTGGTGCTAAGTGGTTAAGCTGGGGTATATGGGTCTACGCACAGCAGCATTTTTTTTTTTCGAATTTTTTATTTTTGTGCTTCTTTGTGTGTGATTTTTATTATCGATTCTCTATTTCTCAATGTTTTTACACCCTCTTTTATGAGTATTTGTTTTTGAGATCAATTTTTTTATATTTGTACATTTTCAGCCACCAGTAGCTCCATGTTTCAATGTGTAAATGAGTTTTCATTTCTCCGTCTTGGTGTTGATCACATTCTTAATAATTTCTTAATAATATAATGTTTTTTGAAATGTAAATATGTTTTTAATGAAGCAAATATAAGGAATTGTGGGTAATGCCAATACATTTCAGCCGTTTGGCTGCGAGGAGGCATAATGAAATAAATAAACCATAATAAAAATAATAATAATTTAGAGGCTCTTAGCTCACCTTTCAACTGGATCGTGTGGACCTTCTCCTGGGAAGGCACGTCCAGGAAGGAGGCAAAGAGGGTGGTCATCTTCTTGTAGTTCTGCTTGGAGAGGACGGCCCGCTGGAGCCTGCCCCCGGGGACGGGGTGGGCGTAGGGGGCCAGGAGCTCGCGCCGGAAGTCCTCCAGGGTGAAATCCGGGGGCAGCCGGTAGCGGAGGTGCTCCTGGTCCAGGTAGAGGAGCTCCTTGCGCACCTCGGGGAGGCGGCGGGGGACCCGGGGCGGGAAGCAGTCCGGCCCGCGGGGCTTATACGGCTTGACCAGGCTCCCCGGCCGGAAGGTCTCGGCCGAGCCGGACCGGCGGCCGTACCGGGCGTCCAGCACGAACCTCAGGTCGCCTCGGGAGGTGGGCGGCCCCCGCGGGGAGGCGGCCGGGCCCGAGCGGACGCGGCGCTGACGGGGCTCCCGCAGCGGGATCTTGGGCGTGTTCTGCGGCGCCTGCTGCACCTCGTGGAAGTCGGAGGCCAGCGAGGGCATGACGCTGGGCGACGGGCTGGCCGGGCCGCCGCGGCCCGCAAACTCCAGCTCCTCCTCTTCGTCGGTGTCCCCGCCGCCGTCGTAGTAGTCGTCGTCCTCGTCATCCTGGATTAGACTGGCCAGCGAGGGCAGGCTGCGACTCTGCTGGCTCTTCTTGGGCGGGCCCGGCGGCCTGGAGCTCGGGGCGGCCGGCTTCGGGGGTGGCGGGAGGGGCCTTCGCAGCAACTTTCCGCCCGAGTTTTTCGTTCGACTCTGAACATAATTCACACAAATGTTGCAAACTGCTTATTACTGACTACAATTACCAATAATGCCAATCTCAAAATTTAGTTGGTCTCACGTTGCGATCCTAGCAGGATCTTTCTCAAAAGCCTTTGGTACAGGTCCTGCTAGGATCAAAACATCAGGTCCACTAAATTCTTAGATAGGTTACCTTCGTGCTACCCTGCTTTCAAGTCCTGCTTCGTTAGTTTATAGGAGTACGGGGGGCTACCATGGTCAAATGGTAAGGGCTTACCCAAGGTTATTCCACAACCTCTTGCTGCACCCCAGTTGCAAACTATGCACAAACATGGCACCTAGCATTTTTATTTATCACACTGAATATTTATGGTCTGTTGTCTTAACTCCATCCTTTCGCTCAATATGCAAAGTCAAAATTCATCCCCAATTCTTGTCGATCATGTTTCTCATTTTCACATGCTAAGAGTGAATTGAAAACGGCTCTTGACTTTAGATTGAGCCAAATTATTGGGTTAAGACGACTGAAATCATGTGTCATGGGAAAACACCAGGTGTTTATGCATACATCTGTGGCTAGGGTGGAACAAATGCGAAATGGTGGTACTGGTAGAATAGGGGTACGTTTACTGATGTTTCTCAAAACACGTATTGCAAACAATCTGTAGTCTGTAGGCCTAAAAGTTAGTCTGAAAAATTAACAATTTCTTCAAGAGATTGAGAACTAGGGCCTCTACTTGGCTCTAGGCCTAGTGTAATTGGTAAAAAATATATACGCAGTGGCTATTTTTACGGCAGCCGTAACGCAATTTCCATTTTTATACTGCAACTGCGTAGTTGCGCGGGTGACTGTAGGAAAAGTCACCCGAAACTCAAAATTTCAAAATTCGATAGAAAAAAAGGGTGACTTGTCGGGTCCAAGTTACTCGGAATACTACTTTACTACTTACTAGTGCTATAATAACTTGTAAGCAACTGCTTGTGCGAGTTATTGTACCGATTTGATGAGAACACAACGATTTAGCCATCACCGTGGCGAATTGACTAAATAACACTGCACTGCACATGCACAGGGAACCACTACCAGTCAAAACTTTGACCCTCCAACCACTTTTGACTTTTTAGAACTCGTCAGATCTCCTGAGAAATGCATGATGTAACTTACGGGCATTTTGTAAACGTTTCTGTGAATCAAGTCCTCATCGATGGTGGTTGTTTACGGACTCCATGTTTGTTGCTGTTGTGATCACTATAGAGAGCGCCCTCTAGCGTCGGCTCGTGGAGCGGGCTCGGATGTAGGCTGGTTCCCGTCCCCTACATGGTCTCCAGACGTCTCACGTCCTCCGAAATACAAAACCAGCCTAGCTCAGATGTCGACGAAGTTTTTAAAATTATTTTTATTATCGTAGTCCGACCAAGCCGACCAATGAGAGAAAACCGTTGTTTTGCTACTTTATCATAACCATCCAATTAATAGGCAGTCTGAATGCATAATCTCTGCGCAGAGTAACTGTTGTTCCCTGAACAAAGATGCGCAATGTGTGTTACTTTTCATGCAAATAACTATACCTTGAGCGAACCCTCAAATGCTGGGATATAATTGTACAGTGAATAATTGTGACCCGGCACAGCATAATGAGGAATAACCCCTACATTTGAGATTTTGAGATTTTCTAATGATGTGAAAGAGTATACCATTACCTTTCAAATGATATCAAAATTATTTCCGTATGAACTTTGTTGTAAATAGTACAAGGGGACTTCGCTCGTTCATTGGGTACCAGATACAATATAGCAGCGCCATTGTAACTCCTCGAAAGCGGCCTTTCAAAAAGGCAGGAACTTCATGAAAACAGTACTTTAACACTCCCCCAAAATCATTGTTTTTCAACATTTAGAGACGGATTTCTGAAAAATCCTTAATGTTGAAAAACAAGGATTTTGGGGGAGTGTTTGTGTTTACGTGAAAAGGAGAATTTTGTGTTGCTATGTGGCAGCTTCCTCTCCGTTCTAAATCATTCCAATAATAATAATAATTCCAATAATTGCAATTGCAAATTTTAGGCACTACCGCAAACATTTCCACTAGAAGATTCACAATAAATTGTGTTACTTTTCATACAAACTTCGGTGGTCATATAACTACAAACCCTGCCAAAATTAGTCACTTCTCGCACAGACCTTTCCCGTGCACAGGGTGACTAAAAATTAAACCACTGGAGACTAGACTTTGATATCTACTTTGATATTTCAAACTTTGTTTTTATCTTTTATTTTTTTAGCACCGTTCAAAGTAAAAACAGCATTATAGAATATACAGCCTACGGGTGACACGAAAGGACATTACAAAAAAGGGTTTGGTCCCGTATTCAATAAGTACGAGATTAGAAAAAGCACGTATAATTATATTGTCACTTATTGACATTTCTAATGTGCCCTATTGATGACCATAAACAGCTTTCTTCTGACGCGTTATGATATACATTCCTATAATCATTTCTACCACATAAATTGAAAAGAGGGAATTCCCAACCGATTCTAATTCTAGCAAGCCTGGGTCTGACGTTTCTAGCAAGATCTTCTTCAATGACACTCTAATTACCGTAATCATTAATGGGGTTCAGATGCTTGAATCAGACAGGGTCTAGTTTTTTAATATGAAGTGTTTATTATGTACTGTGTGAAGAGGTTGCGGCGACACCATCTTCTGTGTACATTGTAAATCTCATTTGGTTCGAGCCTTCGAGGATGAGGGAGACTATTAGACTAGAGCTGGTAACTCAACGTTTCGGGCACTGTGTGCGATCCAGTCATCGTGGAGAGAATTTTCTAAGAGTACAATGAAACCATGTAAATGAAAACTGAGAAATGTTCCAATAATTTGAAGAAAAAAATGGCGAAGCACATTGTTTGCTTGACCGGGAGTGGTGACTTAATGTGGGGGTCCCCGGGTTTTGGGTCCTGGTACAGTTACATTTTATTTGGAATTATTGGGTTTTGTTCCAATTTCTAAGCTAAACATTACTTGAATTGTCAGGTGACAAGATAGAGCCTTCTTTTCAGTCTTAAGAAACAGCAGCAACAACAAAAGAGTGCCTATTCGGGGATCGCGTGGTTCTCTTTCCGGTGGGCTGGTGCCAGCGGGCCGAAGGGAGGGATGACCTTGGCCGGCTCCTGCACCTCGTAGACGGCACGGAAACCCGGGCCCTGCACGGTGGCGTCCGACTGGAACTTGATGAAGACCGCACCCGTGGTGGACGTCACCTCCTTGGGCGGCACCGTGCGGCCGCAGAACCTGACCGGGGAAATGGGGGAGACGGTGGGGTAGGGATCGATCAAGCATCGCCAATGAGAACACACAGCAATGACAATAAGAACAGCAACAACGACATGAACATCAACAGCAGCAGCATACAATAAAGCCTGAATCGGCACACCAACAGCGGCAATACAAAACAATACAAAACAATAACATAAGCAACACCAGAAGCAGTAACAGTAGGGGCAGAAACAGCAGTAGCAACTACAGTGGCAACCACAAAACAACAACATCAACATCAGCATTAATGAGTAATAGTAGCAACAGCAGCAACAGCAACACCCGCGGCTATAATAATTATATAGACACAAAAGCAGCAACAACATAAAGCAACAACAGAAGGAGATGCGACAACAACAATATCAACAACGCGGGTAATAGCATGCATCAATAGCACCCAAATGCAGCATAAGCTGCACGAGATGTGATGCTGCCTACGTACGTACTACCACGGCTAAGGGCTATATGGACGGACACGGACAACAGCGGTTGTTAATTCAGGCCGGTAAACACACTTGTCTTTATAGACTGATTGCGGCCGCTATAGCGATGGCGGCTTCCATTGACTCGTGCGTAAACTTAAGTCGTAGCCAAACACATACGTCAATAGGTAATGCGTGTAGCTGCTATAGGGATTCCAAAGACTCATGTGTAAACCTAAGCGAAGGCAAATACGTATATCTATAGGGCATTGCGTGTAGCTGCAACCTCATTGCTGCTTCTATTTACTAGATTGCAAATAAACGTAAGCCGTACACGATGCATTCAGATACGGGCCTTAATTTATCTGATGCATGATACTCACAGACCTATCATCCATAGACAGACAGCGCCTATCAGAAACGATGTCAGGATACCGTATTGCCCCGGGGAACCAGACTTAACTAGGTTTGTGTACGTGTGACGTGGCGCGCTCATTACTTTGCCCGTGGCTTATGTACGTCCCGTGCAGTTTCACCACGTGATTTTCCAAAATGGCGGCCTCCATGAACTAACGCTCGATAGGGCGCCCGCTGTTGTCCGTGCATGGCTTATTGTCTGCGCGTCCTACCTCCCTATATGCCTCGACTGGGGCGCCCCCACGTCCCCGTCCTGGATGTCCAGGAAGTCGAAGGCGCAGCGGGACTCCTTCTCCAGGTCGAAGGTCACGAAGTGGAGCCGGATGGTCCTTCCGGGGATCTTCCAAAGGCAGCGCGCCTCGTTCGGGTAAGCGTCTGGGTAGCCGGGCGACTGCAGCGTACCGAAGCCGTCTAGAAACCAGGCCATTGACAGTGGATTGCATTGTCATAAGGGCCACCCATGCTAACCTTTGAGATGGTGCGTTCAAGTATTATATCAGTGGTAGCCACAAGACGAGCCTTTTTAAACGGCACGGTTTTTTTTCCCTAGCTTTTCTTGGAATAAGTCAAAAGGTCCTGACAACTTCCCATTCACGTCACCTTATGATGCTCAAATATTTCTGTGCTTGTCCATGGTCACAACAATCTGTACAGTCACCATATACATTTGGAATAGTCACCCTTTCATGAACGTCATCAGTTTTGTAAGCATAATATCGATCAACCTGCGTGCACGATGATTTCACGTTGATTCGAGCGTGTCACCCGCCATTGTCCCTTTTGGCGCTAACCACGAACCCGTTTGTGGTGACGTCATGGCATCAGGGCAGACACCACTGAGACCCGCTAGTCAGCTATGGTGGAGGACAACCAGAGCAGACACCAGTGACGGCTGCTCAAACGCTCTCGTGTAATGTTTACTCAGCTACCGCAACATGGAATTACCACTTTTAACCCTCCGGGTGTAGGGAGCTATTTTGTTGATTCTTAGCAGCGAGGACCCTGTGTGTTGACACACACACACACACACACACACTGGAAAATGGTATTTTTGTTATTGTTTACAGCCAGTAACTTCATGACAAACTGATCTGTAGTACCATACTGCAATGTCCTTGCTCTACGCACTACACACTGGCACTCAAAGTTACAGCTGCAACCCATCCAGGTCTAGTGAGAAGCAAGATGGCAGAACCCATTTTTACAGGGGAACCCCAGGATAGCAGAACCCCATACAGGGGTAGGTGACTTTACCCGACTCTTCCGACCATCTCTGAGGGACTGAGGAAGTGAACCCCCTATAAACTACGTGGTACGGTCCTACTTATACAAAGTCATGAAGGCTGGGTCAGTACGGATCAGCAAGGGGTTGTGTGTAACTGCACACAGGGTCCCTTCCCGCAGGGTTAGAATATGCCCGGTCCGAATGTATCGGCTACGACTGTAAATAACACACACGTCTATGGGAATCAACTGCTGCCGCTCGCTAGTGGCTTCCAATAGTATCGGGCATAAACAGAAGCCACAGACAAACACATAGGCCGTGGATCGTATGCAGCCACTTATTTGTGTCTTCCATAGACTGGTGTGTAAGCTGAAGCCGTAGCCAAACGCAAACGACTCTGTGGATTGCATGCAGCCCGTATAGCTTGTGGCTTACATAGACTCGCGTGTAATCTGAAGCCGTATAGTCAAGGAATCCGTATATCCAAAGATGGCTCCTAACCTTCCAGCACTCCGCCGCACTCGGCAGTCTCAAGCGGCCGCTCGCTGGTGAAGTACTCCACTTGAAAGGCGCCCCCATGCGGCCAGTGGGAGTGGTAGCGCATCCAGACGAGGTCCGAGCCAGTGTGGTAAACCTCGTGCAGGTCGTCAGGGTAGCAGACTTGGACGTGGGGACCCGCGGGTCCCTGGCCCTCGACGAAGTGGATGTAGTCCATGCAGTCGGCATTCTCTCCCCACTGCAACAGGCCGATTCTAAAAAAAAAAAAAAATGTAGCAAATTGAAGAGAAAAAAAAAAACAAGGAAAATTTATCAATTTAATGGTCTCAGTGATATGCTCCAGCGATGTATCGGAAAATAATTACAGGGTTCATTTCAAACATCTATCTCTGGGTGAAATGGGGCTACAACTTTGAAACAAACGTGGAGTTCAACTCGGATCAAACAAATGTTGAAAATACCGCATGATCCCGTAACGAACGCACGCATTGATCAACTGAAAGAAGAAAGTGAAGAGAGAGAGAGAAAAAAAGTACGGAACCTCAGTGAGACCGTGAAAGCTGGATCCACCTGGATCCGCCAGACGCAGTCGAGGGTGTAGTTGAAGTCCGACGGCGGCAGAGCGGGGGAGACAAAGGATCCCTCCAGGCCTCCGTAGTTTCCGCCGCAACCCTCCACGGCTGTTTCGCGTTCGGATGGAAGTGCAGAGAAACAGACAAAAAATGAATGAGACTATGAAAAGCCCTTCAAAACACAATCAGATTACACTGGAGAAAACAACACCGAGCGGCACGAGCAAGACGACAAGCAGACAAGCAGACAAGCAGACAAGCAGACAAGCAGACAAGCAGACAAGCAGACAAGCAGACAAGCAGACAAACAGACAAACAGACAAACAGACAAACAGACAAACAGACAAACGGACAAACGGACAAACGGACAAACGGACAAACGGAAAAACAGACAAACAGACAAACAGACAGACAGACAAACAGACAAACAGACAGACAGGCAAACAGACAAACAGACAAACAGACAAACAGACAAACAGACAAACAGACAAACAGACAAACAGACAAACAGACAAACAGACAAACAGACAAACAGACAAACAGACAAACAGACAAACAGACAAACAGACAAACAGACAAACAGACAAACAGACAAACAGCCATTACCCATGCAGCCTCGCCCGTTTGGCGCCAAGATGAATCCCGGGTCGCAGGCGCATGCGTAGCTGCCGTACGTGTTGTAGCAGTGCTGTGCGCAGCCGTGCTTCGTAGCATCGTCGCATTCGTTCTCGTCTGTGAAAAAAAAGGGGAAAAAGAGAGAAAACAAAATAGTAAGGAGGGACATTGGGTTGATAAGTCTCCACTTGAAAGCCAATGAGCTTTGTCGAGATCCCGGCTGAGGCTCAGGCTATAGCTTCGTAAAAATTGCCACAATAATAATTGCCATAATTATTTTCTTTCATAGAGTACACTGAGTCCTGAACATGGGAAAACTTTCGCGTCTGTTTTGAAGAAACAAATCCCGATCTTTAACTTCACCAAAGACCCTCTAACCTGTATTCTTAGTTATCCTAAGCCAGGATTTTTTTTTTTCAAATAAGAAGGCCGCATAAGAACAACGCATGCGCCATGCAGGCTGCTATGCCGCGACTTTGATACGTCATTTGCCTGGATGCGCACAACAGATAAAGCGCGCGTGTATAATGGAAAACAAAACCAAAACACGCCGTAGTAACTGGCAACTCCATAATGACGTCATGGCCTGCAGGGCGCCCTCAGCGAACAGCCGCCAGACTGCTGGATTCCACCTTCCATGCCGCCCATGCAGCACGCGACAATGCGCTCTACACATCCGATCCCTGCGCGCAAGCGCGAGCTGATGACGTCACAATCAGTTCGACCGGCCACCTCGGCGCGACAGAGATTTGCGGTAACGTGCGTATAGCTATAGCCAAACGTTTCCCGAATGTAAACAGTAAAACAAAACGCAGTAAGACGACAACGCCATGGCCAGAGACGCCATTGTGTTTTCGACACCTATGAACAATAAAGGTCATGTACCCCTTGTTTATACACGTTACAGTATCTACACACAGCTGTCTCTTGAACCAAACTGAGGTTCTAATTCGGCTGACAGCTTATTTCCGTTCTTCCGTTTGGCCCTGTCGTTAAGGAAGAAACACAAGCCGTCTCCATTCTCAAGCAGTGTTTGGGTCGCCGCGTGAAGCGTCAAACAATAATCGCCTCTCCACCGTGTACGCGTACGGTCATCACACTACGCCCGAGCAATACGGTTGGTGTTTCGTGCAAAAAAAGGCGAATGCAAAGTGAGAAATTATTGTGGACCTGGAGATCGTGTGCCCGGGAAAACCCTAGAGCCAGAATCCTGAGGGAAGAGGTAAGACTTCCGTTGGTAACATTAACATAGGGCTTTTTCCCTACTAGGCATGGTAGTGGGAGGCCTTTGGCTTTGATTTTTGGTGATCACCCTCCATTTTGAGAATGAAAAGATCAGCAGAACCCCTTCCCTGTGTTTTAAGATTTTTGGATAACAGACAAAGCAGAAGCCGCGGAGCCTAAGACTAAAAGTGTAATTCAATGAGGTGTTTTGCCCTTGCTCGCTTTGCCCGATGCCTGATAAGGCATCCGACGTCCGTACTAGAAATCGGGAGTCGCGGGTTCGAATCCCGCCCGAGCTGCCTGAAATATTTGTTTTATCAGGCACCGGGCAAAGCACTGAGCATTCAGTGTTTATCACGTCGAGCAAGGGCAACAAACCTCATTCAATTGACAAAATATGGAAGCAATTCTTTAACCTTCGAAAATGGTGTTCCCTACCTCTTAGTGATATGTATAAGCTTCTGGCATTATTACTGTGCACGCAGATAGTCAGCTAGGCCAATTACATACACCTTCCGGACCCACCGACTCGGTGACGTCACGACCACCTATACTCTACATGTCCAAATCGGAGTGGGCGGCCACCGAGGCGCGCGCGGAGGCGGCCATGCGCAAAATGGGTGACGTCATCGCGGAGTACGCCTCCTTCCAGAAGGCGCTGGAGTCGGAGGCGGGCTTCCTGTCCCGGCGCGGGGCGGGACTGCGCCGCGTGCGGGCGCACTTCACCCGCCTCGCCCTGGACGTCAGGGCGGCCAGGGGAGATCTGGAGGCGCTCAGGTAATTGGCCATGGAGGCAAAACGGTCAGCAACGGTGTGCAGCATACTCAATTCCTCCATGGTTTAACCAGTAGTCTTCAGGGAATGACTAACTGACACATTGTAAAATACATGAGGCTTATTAAGACAACCTGGGTTGCAATGCCTCGCAAGATTCGGGGCCATACATTTTGCACTATTTGGTTATGTATATGCAGTGATGTGACCCAACAGGAGCGCTGATGTTATGGAGCCAACTCCTTTCTACGGAACCTTTGAAGTAACATAGGGAAAACAATCAAATTGTACGCACGGGTTAAAATACGCGCGTGATGAAATGTCCATTTAGGAACGCCGTACAAATTCACAGGATGCCGGGAACTCCATAGCTGTTTTGGGGGAAAGACCGATTGCGCGACAAATATTTACTAACTTATAGGCCAGGGGGTATATTTTTGTTCATCTCATTTTGCAGAGAGCAGTAACATAAACATACAGAGAAGAATGTGGACAATAATTATGATAGTCTTCTTTGCTCCTTTCCACTCCTGTTCCGCACCGAATGATAATAAATTATGAAGAAATACACACTATAAGTTATGTGATGGCATGTAAACATTGGTCGTGCAATCGGTCTATTATGGACCGTACTGTTACCCTAGTCTTCCTATGAACCTTGTGCCGATTATCTTGTCTTTTGTTTACATGATTCTCGAAGAAAAAGGACGGAGGAAGAGGAGGAGAGAGCGACCGTCCTGGAGAAGCGGCTGTCTCAGCAGTTCGGCCCACAGCGAGGCATCTGGTGACGTCGATGTAAAAAAATATGAATAATTCATGAGGTAATTAGGGCTGCTAGGCAACAAAACTCAACAGACCGTCGCGCGCACTTTGGGATTAGATGCGTGCAACGGGTGCCCAACTCCACCTCGAAGGGTATGGAACACACAACAATCACAATATCTTCCAATCTCACACACACAATTCAATTCAATGAGACCATAATACGGGCTATTCACAATCGTGCGCCCTCAAGAGTTTGCAACGCGTTAGCCAATCGCGCCTTTCCGGACGAGCATTCCTCACATTGTGATTGGCCAGCGCATTACAAACTCTTGAGGGCGCACTAATGTGACTCGCCCGTATTGTATGGACACTCTGGGCGTTCCATTTCTGCACATTTCACGCAGCAGACGATGACGTGTGTAATTTGAATAATGTACATTTTTTTTTTTACATTTTAACGATTTTCTCTCCACCATCTTTTGTTTAAATGGCGTCGTTCACTTGCATGCATTCATCTTCATTTTTTTGATTTCAATATATAAGTTGAGAATAAAATGATGTAAGCTGAGATGGGTATATTTTTGGTCATCTTTGTCATTAGTCTCTCTATCTCCACTGTTCTCTCTGTATCTCGTTCTCTCCGTCTCTCTGCCTTTCTCACCCCTCTCTTCCTATTTTTAACTCCATCCCTCTTTCTCTCTCTCCCTTTCTATGTCTCTCGTTTCGATTCTCTCTTCCACTCTTCCCCCTCTCTCTCTTTCTCCACTTCTCTGCCTCTCTCTATTTCAGCCTTCTCTCCCTCCCTCCCTCCCTCTGTCTCTCTCCCCCTCTCTCTCCCACTCTCCCATTTCACCCCTCCCTCTCCCTCCACTTTTCTTTCTCTCTCTATCACAGCCATCTCTCCCTCTCTCCCTCTGTCTCTCTCCCCCTCTCTCTCCCACTCTCCCATTTCACCCCTCCCTCTCCCTTCACTTCTCTCCCTCTCTCTATCACAGCCATCTCTCCCTCTCTCTATCACAGCCATCTCTCCCTCTCTCCCTCTGTCTCTTTCCCCCTTTCTCTCCCATTTCGCCCCTCTATCTCCCTCCACTTATCTCCATCTCTATATCACAGCCTTCTCTCCCTCTCTTCCTCTGTCTCTCTCCCAATCTCTCCCCTCTCTCTCCCACTCTCACATTTCACCCTCTCTCTCCCTCCACCTCTCTCCCTCTCTCTATCTTAGCCATCTTAACTCTCCCTTTCTCCCTCTGTCTTTCTCCCACTCTCTCTCCCACTCTACCACATCACCCCTCTCTCTCCCTCCCCTCTCTAACTGCCGTAGAGCTTCGCATTTTCGCATCGCATTAATATTGTGAACGCCATGAATGCCGAGGTGACGTGGTGCTGTCGCGGCATCATGCTGTACAGTATTTTTTCCCCAGGCGCCAGGCAGCGCACCCATAATATACAAAACAGACGATAACCCCAGTTCATCCTGGATTAAAAAGAAAACAATGAATCATAAGAGAACGGCAGGTGTGTTCTTGACACGGAGCACAATGCGTGCGCGAACAGAGCATGCGCATAGGTGCCCCTTACCCCTCCGCCCCACCGTCTGCAATTTCCCCTGCTTTGAAACGAAACGGATGGGCATTTCCTGGTCTCCATAGCAACTGTTGAGACTCGCTTTGATTAAAAGGTGTGGGTCTGCTTAATTCGTTTCGAAGGGATGTTGGCGGGTGATTCGTCTGCATTCAGGGACAGATATCCAAACAGCCATTTCTTTTGTGCAATCGTGACTCTATCGACCTAGCCATAAATTCAGTCACCGAATCACACAAAATGCACGTGCTGTACATGTACAGTACATGTACTGTACACTGTAGTACACATTTTTATACATACAGTACAGTACATGTACATGTACATGTACATGTACATGTTAGTGTACATGTACCATGTACACGCACTGTCTTGTTTATGCACTGCGTATAATGCGACGTATACAGCGATGCATTTGGGATCGCACACTTCACTTATGTAGAGAGCGTCCTGCCGCGCGCACGCGCAGAAACGCCCCACGCCGATAGAACGGTTGTCCCGGTAACAGGACACAATTGCGTCTTCGTGTTGCTGTGCTGTGTCAAATTGAAACCACACGGCCCAGCCATTCGAACGAGTTATGGGCTTGTGGGCGACGTGTTGCGTCGACAAGCTTACGATCGTGATTTAATAACCAGCTGTGCATGTACCGGTGAAGGACAGGCATTATTGTCGTCAGTATGGGCCAGGATGCGATGAGCTTGGACCGTACTCGGGCGAGCAGCGGCAGGACAGCGGGCACGGCCGTGGCTTCGTCGATGGAGTCCCCACCGCCAGTGCCACCGCCGCCCGGCCGGGGTCCCAACGCCGACGTGGAGGCCCGCCTGGACCGCGTGGACTCGGGCCTGGCCGCCCTCTGCCGCCGCGTCCGGGACTTCGACGGCCGGCTGGACGGCCGGCTTGCCCGGCGCTGCCGCTCGGCCGAGGAGCGGGTCCGCTCGCTCCGGCGCGACTTCGGCAGGATGGACCGCGAGCTGGAGCAGATGTCGGCCGAGCTGGAGGGCAGACTGGCCCGCGGCGCCAGGCCGACGGG